>MCJB01052498.1:8416-23296 GCA_002018475.1 Nicotiana obtusifolia | reverse complement strand
AAATCCTAAAATGACTAATAATTAATTAAAAATTATTTAATGATTTCTATAAAGGTAATTCGGGTGCGGTAAAAAGCACGTGCTCACAGCTGCCCCTCTTTGCTCGAAAGCACGAAGAGTTTTCGGGCAAAGACAAATGAGTAATTTTGCGGGATTTTTGCCTACCCGAATTGAAAAGAGCTTGACCGAATCCTACTTAAAGGATTGCCTACATATCCTTGGCTATGAAGGAATCAGGTCAGTGTAGTTCTGAAAATTTGGTAACCGGAACTATTAGGAAACTGTGATTGCGTTGCTGCTGCTGCTGTTTGCTGCGTCCCTTATTACACCAAAATAGAAAATAAGAAGCTAAACTAACTACTTCTAATAGCTACGAATTACAAGATTCCTATCTACCAACTTCTTGGAATTTGATCTTGAATCTTCTTGTGCATCTCGAACTGTTGATTCTCATTCTTGATGTGAGCTTTTGCCATTCCTGACTTGACTTGACCCTGTTCTTCAGGCGGGCTCCTGTTGGTGGAACTTGAATTGTATTCCCTCGTTATCCAGGCGGGCGCCTGCTATCATGACAGTAAAACAAACAACAAACTTTCTGCCCCAGTTTAGAACATAGTCATATCTGCGGGGACTTAAAACTTACTGCCTAAAAGACTTCTGAAACTAGCAGAGAGCTAAGTCTCATTATTCATGAAGATTTGAGAAATTCAAAATTAAATCCCATTATCCAGGAGGGTCCTGCTACTGAAACTAAAATTAAATCCCATTATCCAGGAGGGTCCTGCTACTGAAACTAAAATTAAATTCCCTCGTTATCCAGGTGGGCGCCTGCTACTGAAATTAAAAACTAAATTCCCTCATTATCCAGGTGGGCGCCTGCTACTGAAATTAAAAGCTAATCCCTCATTATCCAGGTGGGCACCTGCTACTGGAATTAAAAACTAGTCCCTCATTATCCAGGTGGGCGCCTGCTACTGAAAATTAAAGATGTAGTCCCTCATTATCTAGGTGGGCGCCTGCTACTAAAAATTAAAAACTAGTCCCTCATTATCCAGGTGGGCGCCTGCTACTTGAAATTTAAAAGTAGTCCCTCATTATCCAGGTGGGCGCCTGCTACTGAAATTAAAAACTAGTCCCTCATTATCCAGGTGGGCGCCTGCTACTGAAAATTAAAAATTAGTCCCTCGTTATCCAGGTGGGTGCCTGCTACTTGAAATTAAAAAGTAGTCCCTCATTATCCAGGTGGGCACCTGCTACTGAAATTAAAAACTAGTCCCTCGTTATCCAGGTGGGCGCCTGCTACTGAAAATTAAAAATGTAGTCCCTCATTATCCAGGTGGGCGCCTGCTACTGAAAATTAAAAACTAAATTCCCTCATTATTCAGGTGGGCGCCTGCTACTTAAATTAAAAACTTGATCCCATTATCCAGGAGGGTCCTGAGAATTAAAAACTAAATCCCATTATACAGGAGGGTCCTGAGAATTAAAAACTAAATCCCATTCTACAGGAGGGTCCTGGAAGTTAAGAGCTAAATCTACCTGAGTCGTGCTCTCTGTTTGGGGAATCCTCGAATAGCAATCTTGCTGTCCGAACCCTGACTTTTGTGAATTGACGTCTTCTATGCCTTCTGTTTCAAACAAATAAAATTTATTAGTTTAAAACATGGTGGCTAATCTGTGGCGTCCTTGCTGGATGTTTGTTTCTGCTAGGGAATGTATTCCAGTTTTGGCTTGGCTGGGGACTTGAATGATCACAGGGTTGTTTGACCTCTGATTGGGGTCAGCTTGCATTTTCTCTGAACAACCCGTATCTCCTTGCCTCATCTATTGTATTACACCTTTAATCGGATTGTTGTTGCAATCTTGTATTCTCCAAAATTCCAAACTTGCCTTATCGCCTGACCTTTGGTTAACTTCCCTTGCGATATGCTTGGCCAAGTTCCGCTTTATGCAATTGAGAAGCTGGTAGTAAGCTTGAAATCCTTTCCCGCTGACTCAACATAACTCGCAAAGAAACTTACAAACATAGACTCGATAAACAAAAAAAAATGTAATGATTTTGTGATTAAGAGGAAACAAAGGAAAATTGTGAACATGAACGATTATGTGGAAGAAATTTAGAAAGACTTATCTGAAGGAATTGGCCAGTTCCAGTGATCATGACATGCATTTTGGACCAATCAGCCTAATCCGTCTAACCAATCACATCCAATTCATGTCGTAGATCTAACTTCCAAAAACCGATCTTTCACTAATCCCGTTCTGTTTGCTGTTTGTCTCTGAACTCACCATCGTCTTATGGTGCCCGTAAGGGTTTTCACCAATAAGACTCTCTCATTTTCAATTTTCTCTCATCTCACCATCGCCTTATGGTGCCCGTGAGGGTTTTCACCGATAAGACTCTCTCATTTTAACTTTCTTTCATGCACCCCGAACAAAGTGTTGCCCCTGATATAAACCATATCTTCATTTTGCTTGACCCGGCATCCTCAAAGATTGATCGAAAGGTCTTTCTTTGGACCGTAATGTAGGCTTTTGGACAGGGTTAGAAAGAAAGAGTGTCATAAAGGCTCAAAGCAATTTAAAATGAAAAGGGATTAAAATTACAACTTTTGGAATCAAATCTTTTACGAATCCAAACTACTGCCCCAGTTTTCTTTTGGGCCTGGGGGAAATTTAAATTTTTATTTTGATGAGACCGAACCGTAAGGCTGTCTACGTATCCTTAAAAGGAATCAGGTCAAACGTAGTTCAAGCTGTTCCTTTTTCTTTTGTTTGTTTATTTGTTTCTTCTTCTTTCTTTTCTCTTTTCATTTTTTTTTTCTTTTTTTTTTTCATTCTCTTTTCTTTTCCTCTTTTCCTTTTTCTTTTCTTTTTTTCGTTTTCTTTACTTTTCATTCTCTTTTCTTTTCCTCTTTTCCTTTTTCTTTTCTTTTTTTCGTTTTCTTTACTTTTCATTCTCTTTTCCTCTTTCTTTCTTTCCTTCATTTCCTTGTTTCTGTTATTGATTCCAAAAGAGAGATTTGAACGAAAAATAAATAAAGCTCAAAAGGGTAACGAGTGATAGAAGTGTTTGGATAGCTGAACAAAATGCCTTCTTCATTTCAATCTTTAAACTTGCCGAGTACAATTGAAGATAAGCAAGAAATCATATGTAGTATTTCTTAACGGCATCAGAATTGATAGCCATTTCTACACATTTGCCTTCTACATCTGTTAAATACAAAGCGCCATTTGGCAAAACTCTGGTCACAATGAATGGTCCATACCAGTTCGGGGCGAATTTACCTTTGGCTTCCGCCTGGTGAGGCAAGATACGTTTTAGCACCATCTGACCAACTTCGAATTTCCGGGGACGCACCTTCTTGTTGTATGCTCTGGCCATTCTTTTCTGATACAACTGACCATGACATACAGCGGTCAATCTTTTCTCATCAATCAGGCTTAATTGTTCAAGTCGGGTCTTGACCCACTCATCATCATCAATTTCTGCTTCTGCAACAATACGCAGAGAGGGAATCTCAACTTCTGCGGGTATAACTGCCTCAGTCCCGTACACCAGCAAGTAAGGAGTTGCACCCACTGAGGTGCGAACAGTAGTGCGATAACCCAACAATGCAAAAGGTAATTTTTCATGCCATTGCCGAGAACCTTGAATCATCTTACGAAGTATCTTCTTTATGTTCTTGTTAGCAGCCTCAACAGCTCCATTTGCATTAGGGCGGTACGGAGTGGAATTCCGATGCATAATCTTGAACTGTTGGCATACTTCTTTCATCAAATGACTGTTGAGATTAGCAGCATTGTCTGTTATGATCACTTTGGGAATCCCAAATCGGCAAATGATATTTGAATGAACAAAATCCACCACTGCCTTCTTGGTCACAGATTTGAAAGTTACAGCCTCGACCCACTTGGTGAAATAATCAATGGCTACCAGAATAAATCTATGCCCATTTGACGCTGCCGGTTTAATAGGCCCAATAACATCCATGCCCCAAGCAACAAAGGGCCATGGTGCAGACATTGTGTGCAATTCAGACGGAGGAGAATGGATCAGATCACCGTGTACCTGGCACTGATGACACTTGCGAACAAAACTGATACAATCTCGTTCCATGACTCCTCCACATGAGGCTGCCATAAGGGCAATGTGAGGCGCAGAGGAGTAATTATATAGCCAAGGCATAGAGGCAACATTACTACGGGAGCTTTTGTTCCCCTTACTTATGCTAGTCCTTTGTGGTTTTTTTTTTACTTTATTATTTAGATTAATAGATTTAGCCCTTGGCACATCGTCTGGGTATATTTCGCTAAAAAAGAAAAAAGTATTGTTTTTTTGAGAATAAAAACTTCTTATCATGATAGGCAACTACATACTACTACATCTTCAACTTTGGGATAGGAAGAATTTTTTTCTTTTTAAAGAAAAAAGAGAAGCTTGAGTTTATACATTTTTTTATTTTTTGTTTTCAACTGTATATTTTTTATTGAAATAGATGAATATTGAGCAACCTCAAGAGGACTAATTACAGAGTTTAATTTTGAATTTTCAGTTTTAGTTAGTGTAGAGCATCTAATTGCATCATGTTAGTCACATGAGTTAATTAAATGGCGAAGAAAAATTATCTTTTTTAATGTTAAAATAAAATTATCCTTTATAACACATGTCCCTTAATTTTTTGTGATATATTTTTAAATTTTTGAAGGTTAATGAAATTAATTGTTTTAATAATTGCTTTAACTTTTTAAATCATCAACTGAAATAGAATTATCAAAATAAATATAACATTTTTTTAAAAGTCGCCCTTTTTTATTTTGATCTCCTTTTTTTTTTTACTCTTTGATAATTAAACATACAATTAAAGTACGGATCTTAGTCAAACAACTACCCTGACTAGGGCACTTCTATCGCGATTATTGTTACGTGGCGCCTTCTTGAGGTTCTTTGGAAGGGCAACGTAAAGCTAAGCAATCGATGTCAGTACGATTGTTGACCGCCAACGGAGGTCCCCTCCGTACGCTAGACTAGATTGGCAGTGCCGTACGGAAAAATCAATATCGTGAGCAACAAGAGAATTGAGAGCAGTAATTGATGATGAATGCTGATTGTATTGATGATGATGAAAGCTATTACAAAGCTAATGCGGTGTCGAGGGGGAGAAACACCAATACAGAGAAATGATTGCTTGCTTGAATGTTCGAATGTTTGATCCCCTAATAATGCTTTAAAAAAATAAACCTATGTTACAAGAGTTGACCTATGAAAGCTAATGCATACTGAATGTAAAATGAAGCAAACCTACTTTATATTTACAATGAAAGGACTTAGACTTCTACAAAGCAGGAGCAAGTCCAGTGGCAGCAATTTTGTCTTGAGCATTAGGGTTTGCGTGCGTGTTGTTGTCGGCGCGCGTGACACTATTTGTGTCTGCCTGCGGCTGAGCGCTGACGCTTGGATCACGAGGGGCGCACACGGCACTGTTGGCACTCGCAAGCCGCTGGGCGCCGGCAAGGAGTTTTGGTGGGGCGACAGAGGCACATGCGCGTTTGTCACTTGGCGCTACCGAGACTACGGAGCCGACTATGACATTAGGGTTTGGAAGACTTGCCAGGACGCCACGGGACGGTCCAAAGGACCATGGGGCGAGGCTGAAAAGCAGCCAATGACATTATGTACGTACTCAAATTTTAGTTTTTAATGGTTTTTTTCCCACTAACATTCTCCGTTAGATCACTTTACTTTTAGTTGCCAAAAGAACTACTCAATTAAGATTAATTGAGAACCAAATAGAAGAGTCTAATACCTGACCTATATATTCAAAGAAAATTGGATTAAAAGAAAAAAAAAAATAAGAAAAGAGAGATTAAAAAAACCAAGTACTCAGGAGTCATTCCAACAAAGTAGCAGTTTAATGGACCTTATATAGGTGCAATCAAGAGGTAATGGCAATTGTCCAAACCTCCTCACTTCACTCTACACTTCTCCCATTGAACGAATTTGAACAATATCCAACGCAACATGCCATCACACAATCAGGAAGACATTAAACCTAAAATGTTTCTTAGGGAGACATTCAGAAAACACAAGAAATTAAGGAAGAATGGGATACTTATGGTACGTGTTGGGGATCCAAATAATATACACCATGTATATATCGACATCACCATCTATTGCAATGGAAAGTAACGATTCACCAATGGCATTGTCAGGTCAAGATGATCAGATCGTGTTCTGCGTTCGAGATTGCATGCGCATTTGCATGAAGTTGGACGATGCCACCTCCGATGAGTGCGAGCATGCTTGTAGCAAGGGATGTCGATCATTGCTTGCTCGCAAAGAAATAGGAACCCTTAAAAATTTTGACAGTTCAGACCAGGGCGGATCTACGTTGATTGTGCCTGGTGCTGAAGCACCCATTAACTTCGACGTAAATTCTGTATAATTATATAGAAAATACAGGGAATACTGGTATAAAGAACTAGCAAGCACCCATTAAACAAAAAGTCTTCTGGGTGCTTTGGTTAAGAGGTGAGAATAGAGTGTACAAATATGAAGTGGTTAGGGATTGATTCTTGCATGAACCAATTTTTTTATATGGCCAGAGAGTGAGCACCACGACCTTAAAATCCTGGATCCGCCACTGGTTCAGACATGACTTTCCCCGAGTAGAATAAATTTATTGACAAACTTGAAAATTTTAGATAACCATAATAATTTTGTATATTATAGGGTATTTGCGTGATTAATCTATTTTTGTGAGATGGCTAATATTAATAGTATGATGTTATTTTTTAATTCTAGATCATTTTCAAAAGGTTAATTTCTGTACTCCGTCTTAATATGATACGTTAATACGTTACTACTGAAAAATCAAGATTATCTTCAGTCAACCCACTGTTTAACTGGGTAATCTCATTCAGCACACTAATTATCTGCATTTTGAGCTTCCCCATTGATAAATTCTTGACTTCCTATTCTTAATTTCCATGATAATATACTATCCGTCCCATTTGTAGTGTGGCACGCCTTCGCTTGGCGGAACCACAATGAACCAAAGGGGTATCAAGCGATACCATTTCGTCAAAAAATTATATTATATTATTAGATAATTTTTTATATCTTACGTTTATATTTAGACGTTGACTTCTCTCGATTTTTAAATGTAGCTATTTATTTATTTTTTGATATTCCTTGATGAAAATTTTGACTCCTCCACTGCGCTCAATTGTTGCCTTTAGGCTGTAGACTTCATGAGGGCGACAATATTATTGTTTGCAACGCCATCACCTGATCATTTACACGGACTTAAAATTTAAGAATTAAGTTTTAAATACTCAAATTGCTCGTGGTAGAATAATAAAGCATATATTTTTTAAAAAAAACACATGTAATTAAAAAGTTAATTTGATAGAAAGCAAGTTTGACCAACATAACTACCACCTTTCAAATAATACTTGACGAAGCGACCATGCAATTTCATCTATGTTTATCTTTTTTCTTTTATTTTGTTTCTTGAATTGTTCTTGTTTATCATGATGATCTAAGAAAATTAAATCAGTTTGCTCGTTGAGAGGGCAAAGATCGAGAGATATCCCAATTCCCATATGTTGAAGAAATTAATTCTTGTACATGATATATGAGTTTTGCCTTGACGGCCCAACTGATGCAAGAGGAACAAAAGAACTAACATGGGTTTATGGCATTTTGGTTGAAGTAAAGTGGGCTTGCTGAGCAAGGAATCAGATAAGAATCACACGCTGACATCTTTGCTCCTCGACTCATTCCTAAATAATATTCATCTATTAATATTTATGGCCCAAGAGAAGTTCTATTATTAATTAACTAATTTGAATTCGCACGATTCGGCTCAAATACGAGATTTCCATAGGAATCATATAAATTCTTGCTTTATGCCCCTAACATGTCAAAAAGGAGGAATAATCACAGCAAAATAATGACTATTGTTCATTAAGTTTTATGATGGAACCGCAAAATTTTAGGAAATTCAGTATCGGTCGTCCGGATTTATGTAGATGGCGTGGACTAAATCATAAGAAATTTTGGGAATCATCCTGAATTTTTGTTTTATGACCCTAAAATGCCAATAAACGAAGAATGGTCATGAAAAAATAATAACTATTGTTTATTGGTTCTTTTATTATGGCCCGCAAAATTTTAGAAGATTCAGGACCGATCAATCGAATTCATATGGATGGTGTGGACTATAGCACATGAAAATTTGTGAATCGTCTTGAATTCTTGTGTTATGACTCTAAAACGCCAAAAAATAAGGAACGGTAATGACGAAGTGATGACAATTGTTCATTAGGTCGTATTTGATTGGCCCATAAAATTTTAGGAGATTCGGGGCTAGTCACCCGAATTCAAATAGATGATATAGACTATAGGACACAAAAATTTGAATCCTGAATTTCTTTTTTTGCCTTAAAATGCTAAAAATGAGAAATGATCATGGCAAAACGATGACTATTATTCATTATTTTTGTAATTCTTTTACACCCTTATATTTCTTATAAATAGGGTGTTCTAGGCCCGTGCTATAGTGCAACGCATGAGCGGTCCTTAAGAGCCCCGGTAGCAAGCTCTTGTGATGAGCTCTCCCCAAAAAAAATGAGCTAATGTCTCGTAGCCGAATGACCACGTAACATAGTACAAAATTGAGAATAATAAATACTACACTTGATCGTAGTCTTAGGTTAATGAAGCCATCCATCGAAGGTGGATTTAATTTATGAGAGGAAAAAACAGTAAAGGTAAGAAGTCAATTTTATCGGATGTCAAAAAGTAAGAAGTCAAGAATGTGACTAATTCTTGACAAAAATTTGATTGAGGCGGCATTCATTTTTCCACCGCACCAATCACGGAATAATACATTCTTCCATATATATTATGGGGCCAATCAAAGAAAAGTCAAAACTTCACCAAAATATATTCATGGAGCAATCATGTCGTCTCATGCAAGAAAAATAAAAAATAATAGTCTTCAAACACTAATGATAAAGTTACGTATAGGCGATGGAGAAACTCTGGCGATAGGCAATTGAGAGACGACCGAAGCGATTTCTGATAGAAATAGGCATATAAACGCAACGGAAGCAATCACCCAAGACCAAATAATCTTACATGTAAACTAGATAAATATAATCACTAACGAGATAGAAATACTAACCTCTTGAAGTTACTGCACAAATCTTCAATGATATTCACGCTATCCAGGTCTACGGTCTTCTACTGTGTGTCCTGAATTTCTACCGAACGTGATACTTGAGTGGCAAGTATTTTTTGTTCAAGAAAAATAGTACCTTTTGTGAGTTTCTCGGCAAAAACCAGAAGCTAACCTTTTTTTTGGAGTAATTTCTGCTTCTTACACGTTTTTTAGTTTTTGAAAACCAAAAACAAAAACTGTTCTTTTCTTTGCAAAAACAGAAGCTTTTTTTTCTTCTTACGTTTTTGTTCTTTTTGGTTTTAAAACCTGTTCACGTTTTTTTTTTTGTTTTCTTTTTGGTTTTGGTTTGAAAACAAGACCAAAAACCTTTGGAGTCTTAGTAGCCAAAACGTGTAGTAGTCTCCTAACCCACCAAGGATACTATTTTCTTATTTAATTTTCCCGTTCTAGAATATTCAGGCACAGTAGGGACCACAGATTTAATAACGAGGCTTCCTATTGTGGTATTAATTCGGAATATGAATGAATTAATCCTACCACAATAAATTACAATTTATTCCACTAGAAAATTATAATTGCACTCCTCAGTTTAATTTCGAAATCATTCATTAAAATTTATTTAACTCCCCGTGTTAAGATTACAAATACCAATCAGATAAATTAAATTACTGACAATTTAATTTATCGACTAATTTAATCCTTTATACTTCCGCTTAACTTATTTCATGTGACGGATACAAAATCCACCTGCAGGGTTTTCACATGAAAACTTTCAAGCATCCATAAAGGGGTATCATCAATCTCAATGGTCAAGACACGGATTCTATCAACTAATTATTATTTCACAAATGCACTTTGTCATTATTCAATTTACCAGGAATACATTAACTCGCAGTTGAGTCGTACCTTTTAATAAATCAAAATAATGAACGAAGCACATTGATCATAATAATTATATCAAGATTAAGAGTATAAGAACATTCAATGAGCTAGAGATGTAGTTTTATATATTCAGTACAAAAATACTTATCTCTACTTGGTCCGTTCAATACACAAAAATGTACTAGCATAAGAAGTCGGAACTAAACCATTCCCATAATCAAGATAGATTATAATTTAATCTTATGCTACAATCATCAAGATGCTTTGCCCAGTTTCATCTTTGATTGTGAACATTAACTTTATAACTTACAAGAACCGACAATTTAATCTTCCGCGCATGAGCTAAAGCTCCATACACTAAATCGTCTACTATATAAGTAAAGGGCACACATATGAACAAATGATCTATTTGAATTAAGATTTCATTGAATTGAATAAATAAATAAACAACTGTTCCAATAAATAAAACATAATACTATAATCAAACCACATGGTTAATAGTATATCCTAACAAAGGTAATAAAAATGCTTCACGGTCCACTCCTAATGTACTCACTTTTGCTTACTGATTGCAGATTCCTGATCCAGAGTTTGAGTAATCCATCAATACTTCACATTTACAGGGAGCAAAATATGGTAGCGGATAAATTAGCACATTTTGGAATGAAACTGAGGTGAAGCAATATCAACTTTTTGACAACTCCTCCACATTTCATTGGGACATAACTCATGGAAGACAAGCAGAGCCATACAACACTTAGGCTGGCTAGTATAAATAATCCCACTATACAGGGATCACAGCCAACTTTTTGTACACTTTTGGATGTGCCTTCCACAAGCACAGGCTCCAACACGATACTATGTAATGAACCCGTCAGAACAACTAGCTGATGTACTCATCATCAAATACAAAGGCACACTAATGACGCTAGTAGTTCTAATAGGACTTTTTGTACTTCTGCCGGAGCGCAGACACTCCCTGTAATTTACTAATATAAAGTAGTCTTTTAAACCCAAAAAAAAAAAAAAAGACAAGGCACTAAGTAGGCTCTGAGAGGCTACCCATGCATGCTTTCCCTGCGTTTTCTATAAAAATAAATAATGCGTCTTGAAAGATTAGTTACTTCCTCCGTTCAGTTTATGGTGTGGCGATGTTTGACACGAAAGACTTTTGAAATTTATAATTTAAAATAAGTGATATACATTTGAGTGATTAGAAATTATCTCTTTAAAGGCAAAACAAGTTATTTAAAATTAATTTTTTTTAATAAAAAAGGATAATATTTTTGTAGGGACAAGACCACATAAATTGAGTATGCATAAGCATAGAATTATACTGTCAACAATAATGACCTCGAAAAATGGTAGAAATGACATCAGGTAGCCACTTTAAAGGGCTGCTATTTAGGAATTAGCCAATGCGTTCTAAATTTTAATTTTCATGATAAAAAATGTCCTGAGTTATTCTTAAGTTAAAATTTTTTAAGTTTAAATTTTCAAAACAAAATAAGTGCTGGCTGATCTCTACATGTCATTTTTTTGATAATGGCTATCTGTGCACTTGTCCCGAAAAATGCATTTTCAGACCAGGCTGGCCCAAATTTAATTTTGCTTATGGATTGCTAGGCCGTCACAAGAACCCAAAACAAACTGTAGAAAAACCCAATACATACGATGCGCTTTATAACTGAAACAACCAAGAAAAAGAGACCATACAGAATCGGTCCTTTCCGAGGGAATAGGACTGTTCAAATCAACCCTTAAAACCAATTACCATTAGAGAAAGTTTATCAATATTCCTGCAAAATCGAAAAAAATAAAATGAAAATTCACTTGGGTTTTTTTTTTTTTAAAACTGATACTGTAAAGCCGCTCTCAATATAAAAGCCGAAATATATAATTTTTTTAAAATATACAAATATTATACATTTTTATACTGTCAAATATAAATAATTTTGACCGCGGGCTAAAATGATCATTTTCATTTTTTTGGTTTCCTGTAACAAATGCCACTTAGCAGGAATAGAGATGTTCCAGCTACTTTGTGCGTCAATTTTGATCTTTAAACGTGCAATTCGTTCAATTCATCCAATTTGAAGAGGCTGAGAGAGAGATTCGTTCAAGGATTAAAATAAATTTAAGCCAAATCAACCAATCAAAAACATGGGTAAATTTAAGATACATTATTAGTCCAAATCAAATTATACGAGAGTTCTGTTAAAAAGTAGAGTACAAAAAGTATTAATTATGGTTTGAATTGTGGCTTCTTAGCTAATGATTTGTTCCTTAGAGATGGGTTATCCTATTAACAACTCAATTCTATAGCTAATAAACTTTAGATGAAATATTAGACGCGATAACAAGTTTATCAACTCGACATATTTTAGTTTGTTCAAATTAATTTGGTGAACTCACCAATATGACCCCAAATTTAAATACAACTGCTCTGAAGGAAAAAAAAAAGAAAAAAGAAAAAGTTCTTAAAAGAATTAGGTTCCTAACCACAGTCTACAAAATATTGCATGGCAATGGAAAAGAAAAAGTTGAATATTAGCGCATATATATATCGTCTAAATATTACTCCATCAACTATGTTTACAAGTATGTTTTTCCTCATCATAGGCTCATAGCTAATTAAACTACAGAATACAGGTAATACAAAATCAAGACATATACTAATTGCTCTATAAATATAAATCTCTTATTGTTTATTTGTTGAGTTGTCTACCCTTTAATTAATTTCTAAAACAAAATAGTGGGACCAAAATCAAATCAAGATCTTATCCCTTCATACGCTCCACCTTGTTTTTAATTCCATTGCATGTTCCGCAGCTTTAATTTGCCTTTTGAATCAACTCGGATAAACCCTTATTTAAAAGCTCTAAAAAGTAGTAGTAGTAGTAAATTAAAGCTACGTACCCTTGTCTTTATCTTCATCCACTTTCCTTTTTGCCCTTTGCTTTTCTCACTTTTTCCTTATTCAGTACAGTCAAAACATTTCACCAAAACTATCAGTCATCTATACCTTTAACTCCCTCTTTCATACTTTTCCAAAGCTCCCATATGAAAAGTAACTCCGATACATTAAGCTTTCGCAACGCACAAGGTTCGAAGAAAGATCAGACCATAAAAATTTATTGTACAAAGCCTTACCTTGTATTTCTGCAAGAAATTATTTTCACAGCTCGAATTCGTGACCCAAATTGCTTTTATTCTCGACCACCCTTTTTTTCTTGGGGTCCTTTTGTGGTATTAATTACATAAAGCTATGTCTAGGCGATGGAATATTGAGGATATCAGGGAAAGGGTCAGAACACAAAGGTCTATCTTACGCAGCCTTATCCTACATTTGTGCAAAAAGGTGTTTTTACGGCTCGAATCCGTGACCAAGATTGCTTTTATTTCTGGGCCTCCTCTTTTTTTTGTCCTTTTGTGGGGGTATTTACAAAAGCTATGTGTAGGAAAGAATATTGAGGATATTCATATTCATGCATTGCACATTCATGATCTAGTCATCAAAGTAAAATGAACTTAGTGGCTGGTGGGGTACTTATCAGTGTGCTGGAAAGAAAAGTGGTGAAGAATCTCTTTGTAATTTCCTATCAGAAACTCTCACTTTGCTCATCTTGTTTTCGCACCAATGCAACTGTTCCTCATTCACTTCACTCATTCTCAATACCCTTGACACTAGTTTTAGGTCTATTAAAGACATTAATATCTCCATCTCTTCCTCTTCTCTTAGCCTTCTTTTATTCCTCATGCACTTCCCTGATCGTCGTAGATCTTTCACCTCTGATTTTTTCTGCGCGATATATTTTTCAACAATTAATACTTATAACATTAAACAATTTACATTATAAAGTCTTAAAATTCAACTTTTTGTAACATGATAACAAGTATGCATTTTTGTAACTTGCAAAAACATGGTGAGTGACTGTTGCGACGGATAAAATTAAACTAGCAGTGGAAAAATCTTTTACCTATCAGATAATGACAGTATCTATAATATATAAATAAATCTCAATATTGTAAAAAGTTTAAGTTATATACACCATCAGTTTAAAAAGCTTTACATCAGGTCACTTTTGCATGTTGTAGCAAGTAACATGTCTTATTTTTAAAATTACAAATCTCACATTTTAAGGAAGTTTATTTTAATATCTTTTGATTAACCTCATAGTGAAAAAAAAAAAAGAAGAAGAAAAAGTTCTTTATATTGAATGAATTCCTTAACTTAAACTCTAATATAAATAGTTATGAATTTCAAAGATAGCAATGTGAACAAAGAAAAATTAATTACAAAAATAGTGTTTAGATACTTGCCTTTTTGTTGACTTTCTTTAGTAAGAGGAGGAGAGTTGCATCAGCTGAACCTCTTCTGTTTCTTTTAAAGAAAGCTGCCATTAATATTTGGCAACGATTCTCCTTGTCTGCCTTAAGGAAATTCATAAATGTTTTGATTGCTTCTTTCATTATCTGGAGAAATGATTCTGAAGATATTCTTGAACAATAATCTTCCTGCTCTTTATCCTCCTCCGAATCTAATCAAAATAATGTAAAGAATATGATTACATCTCGGATATATTAAGACATTTTTAAGGATTCACAGTGTATATTCCATGTCATATTTGTTTTTTTAATATTCAACTTTAGAGACCAAATAATTATAGCCTAAGTTCACACTCTCAATGCTAATTTTAATAAAGCACCAGGTCATCCATCTTTAACAAAAGGCAAATTTTGGTCAAAATACCACGGTCCACCCTTGTGTGTGTTGTTGTGTGTGTGTGTGTGGGGG
Organism: Nicotiana obtusifolia; assembly: GCA_002018475.1. Classification (NCBI taxonomy): domain Eukaryota; kingdom Viridiplantae; phylum Streptophyta; class Magnoliopsida; order Solanales; family Solanaceae; genus Nicotiana; species Nicotiana obtusifolia. The sequence goes on along the minus strand of MCJB01052498.1, from coordinate 8,425 downwards.
GGGGGGGGT
>MCJB01052497.1:0-120969 GCA_002018475.1 Nicotiana obtusifolia | reverse complement strand
TTTTATAATATCTCGTGGCAGGCGTGCCACCCGCTCCCACTTACAATACCACAACAATCACAAGAAGCCCCGGCAAGGGAACAAGGCAATCTCGTGGCAGGCGTGCCACTCGCTCCCACTCACACAACTATCCTGGCCAGGGGAAATTCAAGTATAACCAAACCATATTCGACTCCTACTTAGCTCAATCAATGTTAGTACTTAATTACAGTCGAAGTTCTACAATTAACCTCCTAACCCAATTATCATTTCATTAAACCTAGACACGACGCTACTATTGTGACACCGGATCCCTTAAACTCCTAATGAACTCCTAAGACACTACCCATGACTTAGACACTGAACCCCTTTTTGACTTCTAACACTTCCTTATTCAACTAGTCCATCTAACAATCTAAATTATGCCGAATAAAAGATACATCAACCTGTAATCACGAGAAACAATTATAATGATAAATTCATGTGGTAGGTGTACCACCCGCCCTCATTTCACGATATCTTGTGGTAGGCGTGCCGCCCGCTCCCACTTATATTACAACAACAATCACAGATAATATTTAGCAATTAGAACAATAATTTGCACAACACTTATCAATATATGACCCACGGTCATGCTCGATACCAATGTATAGGTACTCGTCACCATACCTATACATTGTTCTCAACAAGAAGCAATTTAACAATTAGTACAGGATTTCTAGTCCCTCAAGCTAAGATTAGGACAACCATTTACTTCGCTTTGCTTTCAAAATTCAAGATTTCCCAATGAGTCCAAATCTCTGCAACAATCCAAAGCCACTAGCTTTCGAGCCTCAAATTCGTCTGAACCATTTTTGGTACTGCTCACGATGGGTTTTTGCAGCAATTTGAGTTGAGGTTCTTGGGGTTAGAAAATGGAAAATTTCGTAACTGATGTTGGGGTGTTGAAGAAGGGTTTCATGGTTAATTTTCAGTTCATTTGGGCTATTCTTGATGATTTTTCAGCTGGGTTTTGGTGAGTTTAACTGGGAAAGGCCTGGGTTGATAATTTGGAGTTGATAGCTATATCATGGAGGTGTTTTCATGGAATTTAAGGCTGTTTACAAGGTGATTTGCTATGGTTTGAAGGTGGTTTGGTGAGTTTTACATAGAAAGTATCAAAAATAAGAGGGTTTTTGCATGTTAGGGTTATGGGTACTTATTTATAGTGGGTCAAAAATCAGAATGAAAATAAGTGGCCAGATGCCAGAATGCGGTCGCATTCTGATCGCAGAACACATATGCGGTCCGCATTTTGGCCGCATTTCTGACACAATATTTGACCCAAAACTCTGTCTCACTCTGCGATCCTGCTGTCAAATCTACGGTTTGCATTCCTGAAATGCGATCGCATTTCTCGTCGCATTTTCGACGAAAGGTTTGCCCAGTTTTTCTGTTTCACTATGCGACGCCTGTGCAAGATATGCGGTTCGCATATCTAAAATGCGATCCGCATTCTCGTCGCATTTTCGACAAGAAGTTTGCCCAGTTCTCTGCTTCACTATGCGATAAAGGATGCCAACTATGCGACTCGCATTGGCACATATGCGATCGCATAGTGGACTTTGCGACACCTTTTGCCCTTTTTCTCTTATCTTTTGAATTCTTTTCCCTACTCTTGGGTTCTTATACCTCATTTACTAAAAATAATAATAATAATAAGATTGCATAATCACAAGGAAGGATTTGCACATTAAACAAGCCAAATCTATATGATTTACTACCACGTGTTTCCACGACACATCGGGTCGTTACAACCTTAGATTTAGGTTTCTCGTATTGGTGATGAATAATGAGTTTTTTGAATTCTAGAAGGTATTTGTTCATTGATTCTTTGTCATTGATGTGTTGTATTACACAAAAAGGGCTTCTTTAGAATCATTGGTTAAGACCCTGATTCTAGGAGAGATGATATCACAACTGCAAAAGGCTCTGGTGCATTGGCACTCTTGCCCTGGTTGACTAGAGTCAGACTCATAAGTGACGTTGATATCTTCGTCATCGCTAAAGTCTTCAGAAGTTAAAGAGTAATCATAAGTTCCTTCTTCTAAAATGAGTGAAGCTTTTCTTTAGCTTCTTTGCTGATTCCAAGAAGATTAATCTTCTTCTTCTTTTTAGTTGGACTTGCATTCGCTAGCTCTATGCCCTGGTTTTCCACAATCCCAACAGAGGTTTGTGCTGGAGCTTTTTGAAGGTCTATGACGATAAGATTTTTTCATAGGAGGTTTAAACGAATTTCTCCTAGATTTGCTGCTACGGATCTTTCTAGAAGAGCTGGATTTCTTTTTTCTTTTGCGACAGACAGAGGAAGGGGCTGTTACTCTAGAGGTAGTCCTGTCTTTCTTAAGTTGTTCTTTCAGCTTAATATCCGTGCAAATTTCTAGTCCTACAACATTGATGAGACTGATAATATCTCCATAAGTCATTTTATGATACGGAATTTTACCATCACATTTATCTTGACTTTTGGTTCGAACCTTTTCTGCGAAGAAAGGAGAAAGACCACTAATGAAACATTCCTTGCGGAAGTCATTTTTACAGTCAAGACGAATCATGACTTTGGTTATAAAGGACTCTATATACAATTTAAAGTCTTCTAACGTTGGACACGGAAGATTGTTTAAGATTTGGAGACTCCTATCTTGGAAGAGTTGGGGTTCTCCTATAAAATGCTTCGCTATTTGATAGAGAAGGGTTGCACAAGCATCTTCTTTGCTGACTTGGGTGGTATTACTGGTTCCTTTAAATTTAATAACTGTTTCAACAGCATCGGAGTTGTAGATGGCTTGCTTGATATCTTCGGTGATATACTTATCCCACCAGTGTCTTAGCATGCCCGTAAAACCTGCAACTATCATCGTAGTTGCTTCTCCATCTGTAGATTTTCTTATTTTGTAAGCGGTAATGGATATTCACATTTCATGGAGCTTGTTATAAATTTGATCTTCTGCAAGAGCATCTATATTCCATTCCGTAATGCTTCTTCCTTCAGGAGAAGAGGTAGAAAAGAAGATATTTTCTTCGAATTGGACGTCAAGGAAATGGAAAGTTTTTCATTGATTTTGTCAAGTATGTTACCAGAGATTTAGGGAATTTATCTCTAGAGCATTCGGTTATCTTGAAGATTGGGTTAAGTTCAATAAACTTGCTAATACTGGTTTTGGAGACTCTATGTTGGGCTTTAAACAAAGTTTTATCTCTAGTTTCTTCTATTTGCTTAGAAACCACATGAAGAAGTTGGTTGGAATGATTTACCTGTTGAACAACTCTATCTAAGTCGTCGTTGGTAGTTATTGTTAGGGGTTTATCACTCTTTCTTTTGAAAGGTGAAGCACTAATAACCTCGTTTCCTACGGGATATTGATTCCTTCAAGGGGAGGAGTGGAGGATTCTATTACCTCGTTGTTGATGGTATACCATATTTTGATAAGGACTTTGAGGGAATCCTTTTGATTATCGAGTTGGCCGGAGATCTCGTACCATTTAAAGAACTCGATTTCACATCTTATTCTTTTCATGTCCGTCATCCAACAATCTCGAAAAGCTTCTCTTTGCTGGAGAGAATAGGTATCGGTATGCCAATTTCGCTTGATTTGGTTATCAAGACGAGTCCATAAATTTTTAAGGATTTTAGGATCAGGAGTGTGAGGTTCTTTAGACCTAATCATAAGAAGAGAATCTTTTTTAGAAGGAGGCTTTTCACTAGCAGTAGGACTACCGGAGAAGGAGTTAGTCTGGCAGTAAACCTTGGGGATTTCTCCAGAGAAGTCTACTCCCTTGATTTTACCTTTGTCATTTGAAGGTGAAGGAAAGTCTTCTGCTTCGATTTCTTCTGCTTCTCAACCTTTGTTGCCAGTAATCTTCAAAGACTTCTTCTTTGATTCTTATCCCATGTTGACTAGAGTAAGACTCATAAGCGATGTTGATATCTTTGTCATCGCTAATGTCTTCAGAAGTGGAAGAGTGATCAGAAGTTCCTTCTTCTAAAATGGAGTAAAGCTTTTCTTTAGCTTCTTTGCTGATTTCAAGAAGATTAATTTTCTACTTATTTTTGCTGGACTTGCATTCGCTAGCTCTATGCCCTGGATTTCTACAATCTTAACAGAGGTCTGTGCTGGAGCTTTTTGAAGGTCTATGACGATAAGATTTTTTCTTCGAAGTTTTATCAGAAAATTTCCCCCATAAAATTTTCGGACCTCTCTCCCTATCTCCATTTCTTCCTTCCACGCTTGTATCTCCATATTCTTTGTTGATAAATAAACGTGTGAGTTTTATTAAACTTTTCTTTAAGATCCTTTTTATGGTATCAGAGCCATGTTGGCAGACAAATCATTTAGCATGAGCAGCTAAATAATTCTTACTGTCTAGGGATGAATAAGTTATAGTTAATAATGTTATAATACTGAAATTAGTATATGTCCATATCTAACTGTTGATTGTTCATGTTTATCTAGTTCTTATATTGCTTTTTAGTAAAGTATGAGGCATTCATCTCTCTCTGTGTATGTGAGGCAACCGATTAATATCCAGTTCTAACGTTGGTCTGCCCGATGGAGAGGTCGTTATGGCAAGATATAGGCACTTAGACCTTATGGTGGTCCCGTCCCCAAGATAATTCTAGAGAGAGAAAGATGTAAGGCCAAGAGAACTTCTAGGAATCACTTAAAACCATAGATAATCGTAAACTAGTCATGCTTAGATATCCACATGTACATATTTCTATTTTGTACAATGTTACCCTATACTTCTAATTCATGGACCTAGCCAGTATAATTTTCCAAAAATGAATTCGAATCAAAATATTTTGAATAGTATAAATCTATCTTTTCGAGCAACAAAGATTGCTAAACTTGAAAATGATCTGCAAAACTGGAGAATTCCAAGAGAATCTTTAAAAAGTATTATTGGGTAATTTTAGCTTCATTAAGAGGCACAATATCAAGACCTGTGAGTCTACTACCGCTATCAATAACTCTTTAGAAGATATCAAATTGTTAAAAGAACACGATATAAACAGGTATAGAAACCAGTTTAACTACCTACATATTAGTTTAGCTCAAGTAGCTGTCAAACCTTTATTCAAAAAAGGTCTAGACATCCCTATATGTGTCCTCCTTAGAGATGATCGTCTTTTGAACTTTGGCGATTCACTTTTAGGCGTTCTTCAAAGTAACCTCGCCGATGGCCCGATATACTTCAATTGCTATCCCAATTTCTCGGTAGACATCAATGACCCTAACGTCATCGATGCCTTGACACTTAATATCAAGACCAAGAATATGAATAGCAAAATCAATACCCGGGAGATAGCCATTATCTACAGGGTATATTACAGGCTTATGACTTCTACCTTAGCCCTAAGGCTTAGATAGAAAGTGCTAAAGGCGTCACCAAGACATGGATAAAAATGAAGATCCAGATGAAAAAGTAATAATGCAACTCATAGAAGAATCCTCTTCAGAAGAAAGTAACAACGGTGACATGTGCAATCCAAAAGATTAGCACAAGCCTACCAAGATGCTTATTATGAATAGGGAAATGACCCTTGGATAATAGTAGATGTTTAGAGAACCGGAATTACTTTTCCCAAAGGGCATTCTACTATTCCTAAAAGGAGAATAACAATAGTTGTCTTTATCAACTTTATTAAAGCTTACTTTATCTTGTCAGCCATCTTTTAAAGAGATCTCTTTCATCTGCCGGCAAAATCTTAGCCATCCAAATGTAAGCCTAAGATTAAAAGGCACTCACCTCAGAAGTCTATATAAGACCTCTCTTTTGTTATGAGAAGGCATCAGAAAATTTCCCCTATAGAATTTTCGGACCTCTCTCCCGTTCTCCTTTTCTCCCTTCCGCACTTGTATCTCTGAGTTCTATTAAAATTTTCTTTAAGAGATTTCTATAATACTTTACTTTACTTTTTCTAGTATTTCTTACGATCCTTTTTATGGTAGAGTCGTTCAACAGGTAATTTATTCCAAGCAACTTCTTTGTGTTGTTTCTAAGCAAATATAAGAAACTAGAGATAAAACTTTGTTCAAAGCCCAACCTAGTGTCTCCAAAACAAGTTTTAGTAAGTTCGTTGAACCTAACCCAGTATTAAAAATAACCGAATTCTCTAAAGAAAAATTCCCTAACTTTACTGAAAGCTTTGATATCTCTTGTAACATTCTTGAAAAAAATCAATGCAGAACTTTTCAAATTCTGCATCACTGTGAAAGGTCCCTCAAATGACAGAAGTGTCAACACTATCCAAGACGAGACCAGTAATCTTCAAAGACTTTCCAACAATCGGTACCACAACCGAAAAAATTATAATAAACATCCCTCTTTCCCTGGTCCAATTCGAAGAAAATATCTTTTTGTCTACCTCTTCTCATAAAGGAAGAAGCATCATGGAATGTAATATAGATGCTCTTGTAGAACATCAAATTTACAACAAGCTCCATGTAATGAGAGTATCCATTACCGCTTACAAACTAAGAGGATCTACAAATAGAGAAGCAGCTACAATGATAGTTGAAGGTTTTACGGGCATGCTAAGACACTGGTGGGATGATAAGGCGCTGAAGATATCAAGCAAGCCATCTCCAATGCCACTGCTGTCGAAATAGTTGTTAAAACTGAGGGAACCAGTAATACCACCCAAGTCAACAAAGAAGATGCTTGTGCAACCCTTCTCTATCTAATAGTGAAGCATTTTATAGGAGAACCCCAACTCTTCCAAGATAGGAGTCCCCAAATCATAAACAATCTTTCGTGCCCAACATTAGAAGACTTTAAGTGGTATAAAGACTCCTCTATAACCAAAGTCATGATTCATCCAGACTATAACAATGACTTCTGGAAGGAACGTTTCGTTAGAGGTCTTCCTCCTCTATTCGCAGAAAAGGTTCGAACCAAAATTCAAAATAAATATGATGGTAAAATTCCATATAATCAAATTACTTATGGCGATATTATCGGTCTCATCAATGTTGTAGGACTAGAACTGCACCGATATTAAGCTGAAAGAACAACTTAAAGAAAGACAGGTCTACCTCTAAAAGAGAACTAGGCAGTTTCTGTCAAGATTTCGGCTTCTCTAAAGTTACAGCCCATTCCTCCGTCTCTCGCAAAAGAAATAAGAAATCCAGCTCTTCCAGAAAGATCTATCGTAACAAATCTAGGAGAAATTCTAATAAACATCCTAAGAAAATTTTTATCGTCATAGACCTTCAAAAAGCTCCAGCACAAACCTCTGTTGGGATTGTGGAAAACCAGGGCATAGAGCTAGCGAATGCAAGTCCAGCAAAAAGAAGAAGAAGATTAATCTTCTAGAAATAAGCAAAGATGCTAAAGAAAAGTTGTACTCCATTTTAGAAGTAGGAACTTCTGATCACTCTTCTACTTCTGAAGACTTTAGCGATGACGAAGATATCAACGTCGCTTATGAGTTGAGTCTAGTCCACCAGGGCAAGAGTGCCAATGCACCGGAGCCTTTTGCAGCTGTGGTATTGCCTCTCCTAGAATCCAGGTCATAACCAATGATTCTAAAGAAACCCTATTTGATGTAATCCAACATATAAATGACGAAGAATCTAGGAACAAATACCTCGTAGAGCTCAAAAAACTCATTCGTCATTACTAAGATGAGAAACCTAAATCTAAGGTTATTGAACATTTTTCCATGAAGCAAATCATGGAAAGATTCGAAAAGGCCCCTGAGCCTTCTATCGGTGATCTTAATCATGAAATCTGGACTCTCAAAAATGAGATAAAAGAGATTATATCCAGACTCAATAAAATTGAAGTCGATGCTCTCACTGAACAGATTTTCAAATAGATCGATAATGAAAACAAACTGAAGATTTTAATCTTCCTTCAAAAGATGATAACCTTCCCAACAATGATCACCTCCTCGAATCTTATCCTCATGATGGACATGCCTCTACATCAGAAACCCCAGGTATTTCTGTTGTTATTTCGGTTAGACCTCAGAGTCACCAGATTCCTATTAAAATTCTTATTAACAAACACTTTTTAAACAAAATTTCTCTTTTCGACAACCGTATAGATCGTAACTACATTATGAATGCAACTCATAGAAGAATCCTCTTCAGAAGAAAGTAACAACGGTGACATGTCAATCCAAAAGTATTAGCACAAGCCTACCAAGATGCCTATTATGAATAGGGAAACGACCCTTGGACAAAGGTGGAGTTTCAAAGAACCGGAATTACTTTTTCCAAAGGGCATTCTACTATTCCTAATACAAATCTAACAATGGTTATCTTTATCAACTTTATTAAAGCTTACCTTATCTTGTCGGCCATCTTTTAATGAGACCCCTTTCATTTGTCGGCAAAATCTTAGCAATCCAAATGTAAGCCTAAGATTAAAAGGCAATCCCCTCAGAAGTCTATATAAGACCTCTCTTTTATTAAGAGAAGGCATCAGAAAATTTTCCCCATAGAATTTTCGGACCTCTCTCCCTATCTCCTTTTCTCCCTTCCGCACTTGTATCTCCATGCTCTCTGTTGATAAATAAATGTGTGAGTTTTATTAAACTTTTCTTTAAGACTTTTCTTTAATACATTACTTTACTTTTTCTAGTATTTCTTACTATCCTTTTTATGGTATCAGAGCTATGTTAGCAGTAAAATCATTTAGCATGAGCAGCTAAATAATTCTTACTGTCTAGGGCATGAATAAGTTATAGTTAATAATGTTATAATAGTGAAATTAGTTTGTGCCTATATCTAAATGTTGACTGTTCATGTTTATCTAGTTCTTATCTTGCTTTCTAGTAAAGTATGAGGCATTCATCTCTCTCTATGTATGTGAGGTAACCGATTATTATCCGGTTCTGACGTTGGTCTGCCCGATGGACAGGTCGTTATGCCAAGAGGTAGGCACTTAGACTTTATGGTGGTCCCATCGCCAAGATAATTCTAGAGAGAGAAAGATGTAAGACTAAGAGAACTTCTAGGAATCGCTTAAGACCATAGATAATCGTAATCTAGTCATGCTTAGGTATCTACATATACATATTTTTGTTTTATACACTGTTAACCTATTCTTCTAATTCATGGACCTAGATAGTATACTTTTCCAATAATGAATTCGAATCAAAATATTATGAATAGTATAAATCTATCTTCTCAAGCAACAAAGATTGTTAAACTTGAAATTGATCTTCAAAACTGGAGTATTCCAGAAGAATCTTTAAAAAGTATTTACCAATTAGGTAATTTTAGCATCATTAAGAGGCACAATATCAATACTTGTGAATCTACTACCGCTATCAATGACTCTTTAGAAGTTATCAAATTGTTAAAAGAATAGTAAACGGGTAAAGAAACCAGTTTAACTACCTGCATATTGGTTTAGTTCAAGTAGCTGTCAAACCTTAATTCAGAAAAGGTCTAGACACACCTATATGTGCCCTCCTTAGAGTTGATCGTCTTTTGAACTTTGACGATTCACTTTTAGGCGTTCTTCAAAGTAACCTCACCGATGGCCCGGTATACTTCAATTGCTATCCCAATTTCTCGGTAGACATCAATGACCCCAACGTCATGGATGCCTTGACACTTAATGTCAAAACCAAGAATATTAATAGCAAAATCAATACCTGGGAGATAGCCGTTATCTACAGGGTATATTACAAGCTTATGACTACTACCTTAGCCCCTAAGGCTAAGATTGAAAGTCCTAAGTATCACTGAAAAATACTTTCAGTGATATATCGAAGCAGGAGCAACAAGCCTGATCGTGCAATAGTGGACACAAGAGCTTAAAAGAATTATTACTAAGTGCGCTCGGACTGCCCCTCTGTCTGAGGGTGAATTCTTTTTCAGTGATACATCGAAGCAGGAGCAACAAGCCTGCTCGTGCAATAGTGGACACAGGAGCTTAAAAGAATTATTACTAAGTGCGCTCGGACTGCCCCTCTGTCTAAGGGTGAAATGTTGTACTCAGCTCCACCCGAGTACCCAACTCATGCTATACGGCTCTCTAGAATTGTGATGTAAACTGCGTACCCCGGTTAGAGATGATAGATACCGGTATTCCATGAAGTCTGACAATCTCGCGAATGTAAACCTGAGCCAGCTGCTCCGAGGAGTAAGTAGTAACCACAGGAATGAAATGAGCTGACTTGGTCAATCTATCCACAATCACCCAAACTGCATCGAACTTCCTTTGAGTCTGTGGGAGCTTAACAACGAAATCCATAGCGATCCGCTCCCATTTCCACTCTGGAATCTCTAACTTCTAAAGCAATCCACCGGGTCGCTAATGCTCATACTTCACTTGCTGAAAATTTAAGCACCGAGCCACATATTCCACTATGTCCTTCTTCATCTGCCTGCACCAATAGTGCTGCCTCAAATACTGATATATCTTCGCAGCACCTAGATGAATGGAGTACCGCGAACTGTGAGCCTCTTGAAGAATCAACTCACGCAACCCATTTACATTAGGCACATATAGCCTGCTTTACATCCATAATACACCGTCATCTCCAATATTGACTTCCTTGACATCATCGTGCTGAAACGTGTCTTTTAGGACAGGCAGATTGGGGTCATCATATTTACGCTCCCTGATACGATCATAAAGAGAAGAAAGAGAAACCACACAAGCCAAAATCCTGCTCGGCACGGAAACATCCAATCTGATAAACTGGTTGGCCAAGGCCTAAACATATAAGGCTAAAGGCCTCTATGCTACTGGTAGATATGATAAACTACCCAAACTCTCCGCCTTAGGACTCAAAGCATCGGCCACCATATTGGCCTTCCTGGGATGATAGAGAATGGTGATGTCATAATCTTTAAGTAGCTCCAACCATCTCCGCTGCTGCAGGTTAAGATCCTTCTATTTAAACAGATGCTATAGACTCTGGTGATCGTGAAGACCTCACAAGGAACACCGTACAAATAGTGCCGCCAGATCTTCAAGGTGTGAAGAATAGCTGCTAACTCAAGGTTGTGGATAGGATAATTCTTCTCATGCGCCTTTAGCTGTCTAGATGCACAGGCAATCACCCTACCGTACTACATCAACACTGCGCCGCGACTAATGCGTGACACATCACAATATACCGTATAGGACCCTAAACCAATAGGCAACACTAACACTGGGGCTGCAGTCAAAGCAGTCTTGAGCTTTTGAAAGCTCTCCTCACAATCCTCGGTCCACCTGAATGGAGCACCATTCTGGGTCAATCTGGTCATAGGTGCAGCAATAGACGAGAAACCCTCTACAAATCGACGGTAATACTCTACCAAGCCAAGAAAACTCTGGATCTTCGTAGCTGAGGACGATCTAGGCCAACTCTGCACTGCTTCAATCTTCTTTGAATCTACCTTGATCCTCTCACTCGATACTACATGACCCAAAAATGCCACTGAATCTAGCCAGAATTCACACTTCGAAAATTTTGCATACAACTTCTTTTCTCTCAAGGTCTGATGCACAATCCTAAGGTGTTGCTCATGATCCTCCCGACTCTGGGAGTACACCAAAATGTCGTCAATAAACACAATGACGAAGGAGCCAAGAAAGGGCTGAAATACATTGTTCATCAAGTGCATGAATGTTGTTGAGGCGTTGGTCAGCCCAAAAGACATCACGAGAAACTCGTAATGACCATACGTAATCCTGAAAGTAGTCTTCAGGATATCTGGCTCCCGAATCTTCAACTGATGATAGCCTGAACGCAAGTTGATCTTAGAGAACACTCTGGCACCCTGAAGCTGATCAAATAAGACATCCATACGTGGCAATGGATACTTGTTCTTCACCGTAACCTTATTCAACTGGCGATAATCAATACACATACGCATAGAACCATCATTCTTCTTCACAAATAAGACAGGAGCACCCCAAGGCGATACACTGGGCTGAATGAAGCCTTTATCGAGCAACTCTTGCAACTGTTCCTTTAATTCTTTCAACTCCTTTTGGGCCATCAGGTAAGGTGGAATAGAAATGGGCTGAGTGCCCAGTAACAAATCATTGCCAAAGTCAATATCTCTGTCGAGCGGCATGCCCGGAAGATTTGATGGAAATACGTCTGCAAAATCCCTTACTACCGGAACTGACTCGACGGTAGGGGTATCAACACTAACATCTCTCACATAGTCCAGATACACATCACATCCCTTCTCAACCATTTGTCGAGCTTTAAGAAATGAGACAACCCTACTAGGAACATGATCTACGGTACCTCTCCACACTAGCCACAGTAGACCTGGCGTAGCCAGTATCACCATCTGGGCGTGACAATCAAGAAAAGGGCGACAACCAGTCCATGCCCAAAATAACATTGAAATCCACCATACTGAGCAATAATAAATCGTCTCTGGTCTCAAAACCACTAAGGACAATTAAACACGACCGATACACACGGTCAACAACAATAGAATCACCCATGGGTGTAGACACATAAACGGGTGAACTCAAAGAATCACGGGATACACCCAAACACGGGGCAAATAAGAGGACGCATAGGAATAAGTGGAGCCTGGATCAAGTAAGACTGATGCATCTCTATGACAGACCAGAACAATACTTGTGATAATAAAATCTGAGGCAACTGCCTCTGTCCTAGCAGGAAGGGTTAAATATCTGGCTTGGCCTCCCCCTCTAGGGCGACCTTTACCTGTCCGACCTCCACCCCTAGCTGGCTGTGCAGGTGGGGTGGTAACTGGTGTTGTAACCATAGCCTGAGGACCTGGTGGAGCACACGGTGCTTGCGAAATCTGTCGAGGTGCCACCCTCCTGAATCTGGGGCAATCCCTCACCAAATGACGAGTATCTCCATACTCAAAACAAGCTCTCGGAGGACGTGGCTGCTATGACTGGCTCGAGCCTGATCGACTGGACTGACCATTAGAAGCACCCCATATAGGAGGCACACTAGACACTAGCAACGCATAATAAGGATCCTGGGGCCTAGTAGTGGCCGGAGCACCGTTGGCGGCCGGAAGTGCTGAATGAACAGGGCGCCCCTATAACCCCTGCCCTGACGAGCTGCAGCTGGGGCACGAGTACCACTGTAAGTGCCAGACTCTCGAGACCTCTTAGCCTCTCTCTCCTCTCTTTCCCGAGTCAGCATACCCTCTGACCTCCTAGCAATCCCTACTACATGCTGGTACGCAATATCCATCTCCAACTTTCGGGCCATGCTCAATCCGATGCTGCGGTTGAGCCCCTCAATAAACCGACGAACCCGCTCTCGAACAGTAGCAATCAAGGCTAGTGCATGCCTGGCTAAATCACTGGTTCGGACCGCATACTATGACATGGTCATAACACCCTGGCGCAACTGCTCAAACTCTGTGCGCCAAGCATCTCTGAGACTCTGGGGAACATATTCCCTCAAGAACATATCCGAGAACTGAGTCCAAGTGAGTGAAGCTGCCTCAGCCGAGCTATCCAACTCGTATGCGCGCCACTACTGATAGGCTCCTCTAAGCTAGAATGTAATAGAAGAAACCCTACTAGTCTCCGCAACACCCATAGTACGGAGGATACGGTGGCACTCCTCAAGAAAACCCTAGGCATCCTCTAATGCCAAACAACTGAAAGTAGGTGGGTGGTACTTATTGTACCTCTCGAGCCTGAGCTGCTCCGCCTCAGAAACTGTTGTCCTAACATTAGGCTGAATTGGAGCTACTGGCTACATCAGTATGGTCTCTAGAACCTGGTCGATCGAAACCTGCTGCTCTAGGGTACCGGCGACAAAAGTCTGTGCTCCTCCCCCGGGCTGAGATGTGGCAAGAGCAAGTAGTATCAATCCTGTCTGAGCCAAGGTGTTGAACATGCTTAGGAACTAGGCTAGAGTCTCCCGGAGGGCTGGTGCAGTAACAGGCGTCTTAGGTGTCTGTCCTCCAATTGGAGCTACTGGTGGCTCCTTTGTAGCAGCTCGTGTGGGTGCTCTGGCTGCACCACATGGACGTTCTCGACCTCTACCCCGGCCCCGACCTCTCGTGGCTCTAGCAGGGGGCGCGGGTGTCTGATCATCCAATCCAGCTGTACGTGCCCTCACCATCTATGAGAGAATAGAAAGACAGAAGTTTAGAAGCCGAATTCAAAATCTCGCATGATAAGGAATCAAAGAATGTGAATTTTTTCCTAACAGTTCCATAGCCTCCCGAAGATAAGTACAGACGTCTCCATACCGATTCGCGAGACTCTACTATACCTGCTTGTGACTCATAACACCTGTGTACGTAGAGCTCTGATACCAACTTGTCACGACCCCAGTTCACCCTCCGTAGGATGTCGTGATGTCATCTAGTCTCTAAGACTAAGTAAGCCTAGTAAATTGGGGAATAACATAATACAAAACTGAAGCCTAATTCTAAACACATGAAATAATTATAAAACTGCAAATCAATAAGTACAACTCCCAAAACCCGGTAGAATGAGTACACCACAACGGTACCCAGTAAATGCCAAGCCTAACCTCGGTAGAGTATAACGAGGTCAAGTCAGGGCCCTACTGGTTTAAAAGAAAATTAAGGCAAAAGATATCATATAATTTAAATGACTGAGATTTTAAATAACGAAAAACTTTAGAAAATAACAGCTTAGCAATTAGAAGTAAACAACAGGCGCACACCCAAGGTACCGCCTCGTTGTCCCAAATGTAAATATGCAAGAGGGGGATCTCCCAAGGAACTGTCTCATAGTCCCAATATAAATATGCAGTACAAGGGGATCTCCCGAGGAACCGCCTCGTAGTCCCAAAGTAAATATGCAGTACAGGGGGATCTCCCGAGGAACCGCCTCATAGTCCAAAGTACATATACAGCACAGGGGGGGGATCTCCCGAGTAAATGCCTCGTAGTCCCAAAGTAAAAATGCAGCAGATAACCGAACCGAAGGAAAAACGAATTTACAGCAAGAAATCTTACAGTTAAAGATTTAATTCAAAACAAGGGAAGCAGGTAATTCAACTAAGCATGTTGCACAAACTGCAAGTAAGAGTTAAGGCACCTAGACATGCGATACTAGGCTAAACATGATCACTACATATGCTAAGGCAACTCAACTAAGGAATTTAGAAGAAAGAACTCAGCAAGAATCAGAATTTCAAATTTAGCCCGTGTACGCACTCGTCACCTCGCGTACACGGCGCTCACATATTACAAATTGTCACAACAGTACCAAATCCTAAGGGGATTTCCCCCATAAAAGGTTAGACAAGTCACTTACCTCAAATCTCGCTCAATCGGTCAAGTAGTATGTCGTTCCCTCGACTTCCTGACTCTGAATGGCCCAAATCTAGCAAAAACCAAGTACAAAACATGAATACAACTACAAGAAACTAATTTTAAATCATAAATCTATGACTTTAGCAAAGAATCAAAAAATCGCCCAAAATGTCGACCCCGGTCCACGTCTCGGAATCGGGTAATAGTCACAAATTACGAACACCCATTGAACCACGAGTTCGCCCATACCAATTTTACTCAAATCCGATACAAAAATCCCTTTCAAAACCTCAAAATTCGGCCTAGGGATTTCCTTCCATTTTCTCAAAAAATTTCACCCCAAATCACTAACTAAATGATGAAATTAAAGAAATAATCATGAAATTAATACGTGAAAATCTCTCCAAGAATCGCCTCCAACTGAGCTCCCAAATCAATTTTTGTGTTGTGAACTCAAACCCCCATTTTTGGAACTTATAATTCTGCCCAGGTGCTTCCTTCTTCGCGAACATGGAAGCTTCCTTGCGTTCGCGAAGCACAAAAACATAACGGCCCAAAATCCTCTTACGCGAACGCGAAGGCCCTCTCGCAAACGCAATGCACACTGCCCTTAGGCCTCCGCAAACGCGGATCCTCACTCTCGAACTTGTAGGCTTAAAGCCTGATGCCCCACTGGCTGCTTTTCTATGTGAACGCGTAGAACCCCCTCGCGAACGCGTAGCCTAAGACTCCAAAACTTCGCGAACGTGGGACCTACATCGTGAACATGAAGGCAAAATTCCAGCAACACTCAAACTCCTCTATGCGAACACGAGAGCACCTTCGCGGACGCGTAGAAGGAAACCAAACACCAGCAATCTAAAGCGTCAGCCATCTTCCAAGTCCAAATTCCAATCCGTTAACCATCCAAAATCCATCCGAGGCCCCCGGAAACTCAGCCAGACATAGCAACAAGTCCTAAAACATCATACGAACTTAGTCGAGCCTTTAAATCACATCAAACAACACAAAAGCATGAATTGCACATCAATTCAACCCTAATGAACTTCAAAATTTCTAACATATATATCCGATGTCAAAACCTATCAAACCAAGTTAGATTGACCTCAAATTTTGCAACACAAGTCATAATCGACATTACGGACCTACTCCAACTTGCATAATCAAAATCCGACCCCGATATCAAAAAGTCCCCTCCCGATCAAACTTCCAAAAAATAATCACATTTTCCAACTTTCGCCAATTGACGCTAAAATGACCTACGTGCCTCTAATTCAACATCCGAACATGCTCCTAAGACCAAAATTACCCTACGAAGCTATTGGAACTGTCAAAACTCCATTTCGAGATCATCTTCACATAGTTCAAACTACGGTTAATTCCGACGACTTAAACTTTTATTTTAGGGACCGTGTGTCCCATTTCACTATGAAACCAAAAAAGAATCCTCCCAGCAAGTCACGTAACCAAAAAATTAAATAGGGGGAGTAGTAAATAGGGGTTCAGGGCTAATACTCTTAAAACGACCGGCCGGGTCGTTACAGGTAAGGAACTCGATGAACCTTATGGAGATAAACAAGAAAAGAACCAACCAGAACAACAGGTAGATAATGGTAAGAATGTTGAAAAACCATCTGAACGATCAGAGGAGAAAGAAGTCAAGAAAGAAGAAGAAAAAGATATTGAAAAAATTGACTCCTCTCCCTGTGACAATTCCTTTTCCACAAAAGTGAAAAGTGAAAAGCTTGATAGTCAATTTGCAAAATTTTTGGAGATTTTAAAATAGATTCACATCAATATTCCATTCACAGATACTCTATTACAGATGCCTTCATATGCTAAATTTTTAAAAGAAATTTTATCAAACAAAAGAAAATTGGAATAAGTTTCTATGGTAATGCTTACTGAAAAATGCAGTACTATACTTCAAAATAAGCTACCACAAAAACTTGGTGACCCAAGCAGTTTTACAATTCCATGCACTTTGGGAGGAGTATATTTTGAAAAAGCACTTTGTGATTCTGGAGCTTCAATAAATTTGATGCCATTTTCTATCATTGGAAAATTGAAAATGTACTTGTAAGAATAGATAAGTTTGTTTTTCCTGTAGATTTCATAGTACTTGAAACGAAGGAATGTCCTGATGAACCAATAATTTTGGGTAGACCTTTTCTTGCTATAGGTAGAGCAATCACAGATGCCCATCAAGAACAAATTTTGAGAGATGATGAAGAAAGAGTCATTTTTTATATGCAAAAGATACTAAGGTTTTCAGGAGTGAGGCATCATCTTCACGTTTTTCAATTGACATGATTAGTTATCTTACAGATGAATTCAAAGATGATCAATTAATTGAAGACTCAATGGAAAGATGTTTGGCCAAATTTGACACCACACAGGATGATGATCCTATCATCATAAGAGAAGCTGAAATATTAGAAAAAGATTCTAAAGATGAGGAGATGCAACCAGAACAAGTTCAACCAAAAATTGAACTCAAAACTCTCCCATCTCATTTAAAATATATTTATCTTGAGGAAGAATTATTTCCTATAATTATTTCATCTTCTCTTACTACAGGACGAGAAGAAAAGTTGATTGAAGTATTGAAAGAACACAAAGGAGCCTTGGGGTGGACTGTAGAAGATATCAAAGGCATTAATCCAGCTGCTAGTATGCACAGAATCCTCATGGAGGATAGCAACAACCCAATAATCCAGCCCCAAGGAGATTGAATCCAGCAATGCAGGAAGTGGTGAAAAAAGAAATTGTAAAGCCTTTAGCGGCAGGTATCATTTACCCAATTTTAGACAGCCCTTGGGTAAGCCATGTTCGGGTAGTACCATAAGAAAGGAGGTATGACTGTTATAAGAAATGAAAGTAATGAACTCATACCTACTAGGACTGTCACAGGATGGAGAGTCTGTATTCATTACAAACGTCTCAATGATGCTACTAGAAAGATCATTTTCTTTTACCATTTGTTGATCAAATGTTGGAAAGAATTGCAGGATATGGTTTTTACTGTTTTCTTGATGGCTATTCAGGGTATAACCAGATACCAATTGCACCAGAAGATCAAGATAAAACAACTTCCACGTGTCCTCATGGAACATATGCCTATAGGAGAATTCCATTTGGTCTCTGCAACGCCCCTGCTACATTTCATCGTTGCATGTCAGCAATTTTTTCTGACATGACCGAAATTTTCTTGAAATTCTTATGGATGATTTTACACTCTTTGGAAAGACATTTGAAGATTGTTTTCATCATTTGACCTTAGTTCTTAAGAGATGTGAAGAGACGAACTTGATTCTTAATTGGAAAAAAATATCATTTTATGGTTACTGAGGAAATTGTATTAGGACATAAAATCACTGCTAAAGAGATAGAAGTTGATAAGGCTAAAATTGATCTTATAGGACAATTACACACTCCCAGAATTGTTAAAGGCATTAGAAGCTTTCTAGGTCATGCAGGTTTTTACAAACGGTTCATAAAAGACTTTTCGAAGATTTCAAAACCACTGACTAACCTTTTGATGAAAGATATTAAGTTTGATTTTTCAGGTGATTGTTTGAAAGCATTTGAGACACTTAAGGAAAAGTTATCAACCGCCCCTGTAGTTGTGTCCCCAGACTGGAATCAGCCTTTTGAGGTCATGTGTCATGCTAGTGATACAGCAGTTGGAGCTGTTTTAGGCCAGAAAAAGGATAAGATCTTTCGTTCCATTTACTATGCTAGTAAATCAATGAATGAGTCTCAACTAAATTATGCCACAACTAAAATATAGTTACTAGCAGTAGTATTTGCTTTTGATAAGTTTCAATCTTATTTGATAGGAACCAAGGTCACTATTTTACTGATTATGCAGCTTTAAAATACCTTTTAGCAAAGAAAGATGCTCGACCTAGATTGTTAAGATGGATTTTACTTTTACAAGAATTTGACCTTAAGATAAAAGATAAAAAAGGGACAAAGCACCAGGTAGCTGATCATTTGTCTAGATTAGAAAATCCTCCCCCTGAGTGTAGTGAGATAAAAGAAGAGTTTCCTGATGAACATATTTTTTCAGTCGACACAATTGTGACTCAACCACCCTGGTTTGCAAATATCATGAACTACTTGGTTGGAAAGTGGATACCCCAAGATCTCTCTTACCAACAACGAAAAGAACTTATATCTGATGCAAAGTATTATCTATGGAATGAACCTTACTTGTTAAAAATTGTGCAGATAATATTATTAGAAGGTGTGTACCTGAAGAAGAGATGAACAAGATTCTGTATCATTGCCAAGATGGAGCAATTGGAGGCCATTATGCAGCAAATCAAACGGCTTTTAAAGTTTTAAAAGCCGGATTTTTTTGGCCGACACTCTTTAAAGATGCTCGAGCATATGTTGCGCAATGTGACAGGTGTCAGAGAACAGGTAATATCACTAAGAGAGATGAGATGCCATTGCAATCAATAAAGGTAGGTGAAATATTTGATGTTTGGGAAATATGTTTCATGGATCCTTTTCCTTCTTCTCACTCTTTTGGATATATCCTTGTGGTTGTGGATGATGTGTCAAAATGGGTTGAAGCCATCACCACAAGGAAGAATGATGCACGTATGGTGTGCAATTTTCTTAAAAAAAAAATTTTTTACTAGATTTAGCACACCATGAGTCATAATTAGTGACCAAGGCATTCATTTCATGAATAGACAATTTTCTACTTTGCTATCAAAATATGGTGTGATTCACAAAACAAGAACACCATCTCATGATCAAACTCAAGGACAAGTTGAGATATCCAACCGCGAGCTAAAAAGAATTCTTGAAAAAACGGTTGGAATCTGAAGAAAAGACTGGGCTTTAAAATTAGATGATACACTATGGGCATACCGAACAACGTTTAAAACGCTAATTGTAACATCCCCATATAGATTAGTCTTTGGAAAAGCTTGCCATTTGCCCCTTGAATTAGAACACAAAGCTTATTGGGCATTAAAAGCACTAAATTTTGATCTGACCTCCCTGGTAAAAATAGATTTTTTTCAAGTGAATGAATTGGAAGAACTGTGATTAGTAGCTTATGAAAATGCAAGAATATACAAAGAAAAGACAAAAATTTGGCATGACAATATGATCCGACAGAAAAGTTTTAAAGTTGGAGATCTGGTACTTCTTTACAATAGCCGACTCAGGTTATTCCCAAGAAAGGTAAAATGTAGGCGGACAGGTCCTTACAATGTTACATATGTAACTCCATACGGTACAATTGAAATTCAGCATAATAATGGAGGATACAAGTTTAAGGTAAATGGTCACAGGCTAAAATGTACTTTGGAGGACATTTTGAGCAAAATCCGTCAATCGCTTTGATAGTCTGATGAATCTCAAAATTAATAAGTCGAGCCGACGACGTTAAACTCAGAAGTATGATACCCTACCCATAGCCATTGAGGGTGAAGCAATGGAGCCTCATAAGTCCGATACAGATTTTGGTAATTAAATGCTTAACCAATTAATCTGGTCAATATCCAGGTTATTGTACAACTGGAACATCTCATGAAGGCCTCTAAAAAAAAAGTGTCACCTACACAGGAGTAACTCCATGGTGATCGGTATGCCTAAGTAATTGGTTGGTTAGCCATTTAATAATTCAATTTTAATGTTGGCACAGGTAAATTTTCTGGTTTATATTCATGACCAGCACTTTATGATTGTTAAAGTGTTAAATTAGTTCAGTCTATTACACATAGAACATGTGTGGTCTCATACAAAAAAAAGTGAAGAATAATGTGTATATGCTTGTGAAATAAGTTCTTGGTTGACAAAATAATCAACTCTAATGATAAGCTAGAAAGAACAAGTCACTATAAATATATCCTTTACCCTTACCATCATTAAGCCAAATAGTACAAGACCAAAAAAGTCCTAAGAAGATTTTAGAAATCAGTGTTGATCTTATATTAGTAGAGACTGACATGACGGGCAAGCTTATGGACAAATTTGAGAAACTCAAGAGTTGTGATCATAAAGTTATCAATCTCAAAAGGTTCATCAGGAATACGGGATGCAAAATTTCTTTTGCCAAACAAAAGCATAAGCAAAAATAAGGTAAAGATTTGGTGAACTTGAAAGCGTTATTGACGTTGAACTTTATGTGAATTTTTATTTATTTTAATTTTTTACTTTACAAGAAACAATAGTTACCAATAAAGTTATTCTCCTCGAGGACGAGCAATGGTTCAAGCATGGGGGAAAATATAAATTATTTACTTATTATATACTTTTAATATCATACTTTAAATAACACGCTTAAAATATATATCGAATTTTGCCTCTTTCAAACTATTTTTGCAGAAAAAAGAAGAATTTTTATTTATAAATAACAGAAGGAAAAGACAGAATGCTCGATGAAAGTCTGCTATGGCAAGCACAAGAATTGAAATGGCAAGATGGAAGCATATAATTGAAGTTTGACGTGTTCTAGCCCACATCCTTGACATATCCAAACTCCAATCTTGGACATATCCAAGTTCATATTTTCAGATGTATCCAAGCTCATATCTTCAAACATATCCAAGATCATATCTTCGGACGTGTCCAAGCTCCTAGTCTTGGACACGTCTAATCAGTTAATGCATGCAATACTTTTCTATAAATAGAATGCAAATTTGGCATCGGAAAAGGTGAGAGACGTACGAAGAGAACTACTTTACTCTAAACTTTGGTCTTAACTTCTTTCTTTAACTATTTTATTTTTTTCTTGTAAGTTTTAGATTTTCTAAGAGTATTGGTAATATTCTAGAATTTCTTTTTTTTTGTGAGATTTAAATACTCCATAATGGAGTAATCTCGTTTGTTGGGATAGTTGATGATGCTTGACAAGTATTTTTATAATATTATTTCAGTTTTAATACATCCTTGGCTTGAAATTTTCTTTTTATAATTCATATTGTGCTGAAATAATGGTTTCTAATTAATCATTATTATCACTTCTATATATTTTCTTTAAGTTATTTTTTTATTAATTTGTAATTCTCACGGAGTAAATTAATATATAATAACCAATGAATAAAATAGTAGAGTGAGAATAAATTTTTGTAAAACTCTTATTTCAAATCCGTAATCTTGTTTGTCTCAGTTTTAATTCTCACTGAGGAATTGTTGTAGGCAAGATTACTAATTTTTAGTAAAAATATTCTCACGAAGATTTTACTACCTTTTAGTACAATTCAAGCAAGAAAATATTTCGATTTGATTGTCACTAGTTTAACTCAATTAATTACATAACCTCACAGAGTCCTATTAACTGACTTTTTCTTAGTGAGCAAATATAATTGTATTAGCAATAAGCAATTATTATTTAGAGAAATACATGTAGAAATTGAGATTTTATTGTAATAATATTATCAAGTGAATTCAACGATTCCCAACTCTTTTTAAATTGTGAATCTTTCGAAAGTTGTTTGTTTTGCTTTAAGTAATTAACAAATTTTAAAACCTCACTCGCCTTTCATCACTTTGCACGTACGGAAACCTACATGACAGGTAACCAAGGAGAGAGGACTAAAGTGACAGGTGATTTTCCTAGCAACCTCATAAACGCTATCAACGAGAGCTGTGAAATATTAGGCGATGATGTAACGCTCACTGCCTCCCCCAGGCGCGAGAGGTCGCCTCCCATATTGTAGCATAACAAAACCAAATAAAGGGGCCTCCACGTCCATAGGAGAAGGGACGCCATCGGCCATTAAAAAGCTCCGTGAAGCGTGGTTGACCGATATGTTGGTAAGCATGCTCAACAAGCCCGATCCATGCACAACTACAGAGAGCGCGAGAGCCCACATAGTGCAATGAGTAAATGAACAGGGCGACCAACTAAACCCTCCAACACCAGGTATACCTTATAATGTTACTAACAGTGCAGGTGACAGCATCCTCACCGCTGTTTAAAAGAGGATGGAAGAAATGGAGAGCAAAAATAAAACGCTCAAAGATCAAATGAAAGAATACCAAGAACGATTCGAAAAGATACCGGGCGCCCCTAAGCTACTGCCAAAGAGGGATGCCGGTAGGTTCGTAGATCAGCCGTACAGCAAGGAAGTAGCCCTGCATGCCATACCAAATACCTTCAAAATGCCACTATATCTCAGGATATACGACAAAACGACTGACCCCGAAGATCACGTGACTTATTGTGTCATCGCCGTGAAAGGAAATGACCTCACGAAGGAACAAGTGTCCTCTATTTTGCTGAAGAAATTTGGCCAAACCCTTACAGGAGGGGCATTAACATGGTACTCACAGCTACCAGCCCGCTCCAAAGAAACCTTTGAGGAAATGACCGATAAGTTCGTAACAGCGCATAGGGAGCCAAGAAAGTCGAAAAAAGAGTAAACGAGATATTCTCCATCAAGCAGTCCTTGGGAGAGGGACTGGGAGACTTCCTTGCCCAATTCAAAAGGGTAAGGATGATGCTACCAAACGTGTTCAAGGGGATGGCGGTCGCGACTTTTCAGAATAGGTTGAGTAGAGATGGTTCAAGAGCGATCAGAATACTGCTGAGCCGGTTGATCAAATATCCTCCAACCACTTGGGATGAAATGCACAATGCTTACTGTGCCAAAGTTCGAGCAGATGATGATGTCCTTAACGGACCGACTCAACAACTCGTCTCGGTACAAACCGAGTCCAGGAAAGAATGAAGATATAACATAAGGAGGGATCACCCGGTCTCATGACCCAATAGGGAGCGACATCATCCATACGTCAGGGCCCCCGCCCCGCCTTCTTTCTTCTATGATGAAGGCCCATCCAGGCCGAGAATGGGGACTCACCAGAACAAGAGAGGTATGCCCCCTTATTATCTACTCACAATTTTTGTGTCTCACCTATAGAAATAGTCTATGCCGTGGAGAAACTCGGATTAAAGGTGAAGTGGCCGCCAAAGATGAGGTTCGATCCGAGCACCAAAAAATCTGACGCCCTCCGCGGGTTCTACCAGGAGCGCGACACAAGACAAAAGACTGTATCACCCTCAGGCAAGAGGTCATGAACATGTTGCAGCAAGGACACCTCATAGAGTTACTGAGCGACAAGAGGAGAAACAACTTCGCCAGGGGACGTGAACGCCAAGGCTCGCGGAAGCCACCATCACCAGCTCGGACCGTCAACATGATCATCGGCGGCAGTGACGGCACCTTCATCAAAGGAATTAAATTCATTGCCACTCACAAGATCAAAAGATGTATCACCCACGAACGGTATGACAGACTCGAAGAAAATATCATCTTCGACGAGTCAGATGCAGACGGTTTGACTTTCCCTTACAATGATGCTCTCATCATTACTCTTTGCATTTTAGTTACTGGGATGTCAAACGTATCATGGTGGACGATGGTAGTGGAGCGTGCATTATCCATCCCCGAGTCCTCGCTCAGATGAGACTTGAGGACAAGATAGTGCCGCACTGTATCACACTAACCGATTTTAATAATGCAGTTGAACGGACATCGGAAGAAATTACACTCCCCGTCTTGGCCGGTGACATAATGTTGGAGACGACATTCGATATAATGAACCAGGCCAACGCATACAATTTCCATAGTAGGATGACCATGGATACATCCCATGAGAGTTGTTCCCTCCAACTTATACCAAGTAATCAAATTCCCAACACCGTAGGGGATATTCAGCATACGAGTAGAACATCGCACGTTACAAGAATGTTACTGCATCGCCTTAGACAGCACGACAAGCCAACAGAAAAAGACAAGGAAAAAGAGGCATATCAATTAACAGGGTCGAGGTCGACGCAAGAAGAGACCAGGGACGTCATCATGGATCCCCAAATGGTTGAAGCCGCGGACTCAACTATAGTGGACCTCGACTATAGCGGACCTCGACCCTGTTTAATCAAATCCCATCGACTACAGCAAAAAGGCCTACAGCGGCTGCAAACTCCGGGAACCAAGTAAATTTAGTTAATTCTTAATAACTAATGCAGATTTGTTTGCCTTCAGCCATGCAGATATGTCGGGCATCCCCGAGGAGATGGCCACTCACAAATTAAACGTCGATCCGTTCTATCCCCCAGTGCGGCAGGTCAGACGAAAGTTCAATCCCGCCATCAATGATGTCGTCCACGAGTAGGTGGAGAAACTATTAGAAAATGGCTCCATCAGGGAGTCGAAATACCCCAAGTGGATCGCCAACGTAGTGATGGTCAAAAAGAAAAATGGGAAATGGCGGATGTGTGTAGACTTTATGGACTTGAACAAAGCATGCCCAAAGGATTCGTTCCCCTTACCACATATTGACCAACTCATCGACGCAACGGCTAGGCACGAGCTGTTAAGTTTTTTGGACGCATACTTGGGCTATGACTAGATACTTATGGAAGAAGAGGACCAGGAGAAAACCACATTCATCACCCACCGAGGAACATATTGTTACAAGGTCATGCCATTTGGGCTGAAGAATGCATGGGCTACCTATCAAAGATTGATCACAAAAATGTTCATAGATCAGCTCAGCAAGACCATGAAGGTCTATATCGACGACATGTTGGTCAAATCCATAAAGGCAGAGGACTATATAGACCATTTGAAGGAAGCTTTCGACATACTGAGACGGTATGGAATGAAACTAAAACTAGAGAAGTGCGCGTTTGGGGTAGCCTCGGGAACGTTCTTGGGCTCCTTAGTGTCACAATTGGGGATCGAGGTTAACCCAAACCAAATCAAAGCTATCGAAGGGAAACCGGAGCCCCTGACTACCAAGAAACAAGTCCAAAGGTTGACTGGTCGAATCTCAGCCTTATCGAGATTCATCTCGCGGTCATCTGACAAATGTCACAAATATTTTGGCGTACTCAAAAAGGAAAATAGCCTCGAGTGGACGCCCGAGTGCATACTCTGCGAGAATTGAAGGCCTATATGTCATCACCACCTTTGCTCTCAAAGCCCGAACCCGAGGAACATCTCCTCGTCTACCTGGTCGTATCCGATGTGGCAGTAAGTGCAGTCCTGATCCAGGAAAGTAAAGGTACGCAATCTCCCACTTATTACATCAGGAAAACACTCGTTGACGCCGAGACGAGGTATCCACACCTTGAGAAATTGGCCTTGGAACTTGTCATAGCTTCACGAAAGCTTAGACCCTATTTTCATTGCAACCATATCTCGGTAGTTACCACCTTTCCTCTAAGAGGCATTTTACATAAACCCGAATTATCGAGGAGGCTGGCCAAGTGGGCCATCGAGCTAAGTGAGCACGATACCACATATCAATTGCTAACAGCAATAAAGTCGCAAGTACTCACCGACTTCGTCATAGAATTCAGCACAAAGATAATGCCTGAGATCAAGAAGAAAGCCGTCCAAGCTTCTCTCCAAACACAAGACCGTTGGGTCCTCTACACCGACAGCGTATCCAACGCTTCCGGATCCAGAATAGGACTCGTACTCGAGGCCCCAACAGGTGAAGTAATCCGCCAGTCCATAAGATGCCCAGATATGACTAACAACAAGGCCGAGTATGAGGCCGTAATTGCAAGATTGAAGCTAGCACTCAAGTATAGGGTGAAGCGGTTAAATCTCCATTGTGATTCCTAACTCGTAGTCAACCAAGTCACAGGGACTTTCAAAACCAAAGAACAATGGCTGCAAAGATACCAGACCGAGATCTATAAGTTGTTGCCCAAGTTCGATGAATGCCAGCTCGACTAGATCCCGCGTTCGCAGAATGTTGAAGTGGACGGCCTCGCAAAATTGGCTGCAACCACCAAAAGCATCACGACCGGGGATAAAAGTATATTTAAGATCTGTAAGCTTAACTTGGGATTGGCGCAATCGTATTATCGCCTACTTGAAGAATGGCGCACTCCCAAACGACAAAAAGGAAGCCAAAAAACTAAGAATGCAAGCAGCTAGATACAATCTCCTCCGTAGCGTGCAAGAGGACATACAACAGCCCTCTGGCAAAATGTTTGGGCCCAAGTCAAACCCAGAGCATCCTCGAAGAAGGCCATTGCGGCACTCACTCCGGCAATCGAGCACTCGATAGGTGTCTCATATGGACAGGATACTATTGGCCCACCATGAATAAAAATGCCTCAGAAATTGTGAAGAAATGCAAACAATGTCAGAAATACGCCCCAATACTTCACCAAGTAGGAAAACATCTCCATTTAGTCACCTCTCTGTAGCCGTTCATCAATTGGGGAATGGACATCGTGCCCCCCCCCCTCTCCTAGCAGGGCGAGGTAATGTACGATTCCTTTTTATTTTAGCTGACTATTTCTCTAAATGGGTGGAAGCAGGAGCGTTCGCCCAAATATGGAAACAAGAGGTAACCACCTTTATATGGAGGAACATTATTTGCCGATTCGGCCTACCTAAGGAGATCAGCTGCGACAATGGACCCCAGTTCACAGAAAAGAAAACCACCAAATTCTTTGAGAAATGGCATATTTAGAGGATACTCTCAACCTCGTATCACCGGGTGGGTAACAGGAAAGCAGAATCCTCCAATAAGTCCATATTAAATATTATGAAGAAAAAGCTCGAAGACGCCAAGGGACTCTAGCCGGAGATACTCCCAGAAGTATTATGGACGTATAGAACCACCCCGAAGACGAGCGCACGAGAGACACCCTACTCTTTGGTCTATGGGGCCAAAGCAGCCATACCAGTCAAAGTCAAAGAACCTAGCCTAGGGTACTCCCAAGAAAGTGGTATTAGTAATGACGAGAGTAGAAGGCAGGAACTCGATGAGATTGACAAACGAAGAGATAGGGCATATATAAGGATGGTTTCCCAAAATCAGCAAGCAGAACGTTACTACAACAAGAAAGCAAAGGTCCAATCGCACAAAGTCGGGGACTACGTACTCAAAGCCAAAAATTAAGCAAGCAAAGACCCACGGGAAGGCAAATTGGGAACAAACTGGGATGGCCCGTACAAAACAGCCAAAGCAAAAAAGTTTCGTTTCAATTAGAGACAATGGAAGGAAAACAATTATCGAACAATTGGAACGTCACCCACCTCAAATACGTCAACTTCTAAAAGGAAGAAGCGCCCCAAGTCGCACTATTTTTCTCTCACTTGAGTTTTGTCCCATAAGGATTTTCTCGAGGAGGTTTTTAACGAGGCGACAAAAGGGACACTTCGAGTTGAAGTATGCGAGGGAGGGACCATTTTTCTCTTTCATTGCTCGACTACTTAATACTCTCCAAGTCGAACAATGAAGGGACTAGAAGACTGAGACCGGGATTGAAACGCCAGCCAATGCCCAAAATTTGTAACTTTCTCCAATCATGTAATTAGAGCAACAACATCAAAGTAATAAGAAACTTACAATTAAGTTCAACTATATTCGAACAACACTTGTTGGCCCTCGGTCGCGCCACATCAATAAAAGGTTAAGTTCGGCCTAGCGCGAAATTATCTACCGGCGCTCGGCCGCACATCAATAAATGGTTAAGTTCGACCCAGTATGAACAACATCTACCAGACCACGGCCGCACATCAATAAAAGGTTAAGTTCGACCTAGTGCGAAAAACACCTATCGGCCCTCGGCTGCATGTTAACAAAGGATAAGTTCGACCCAGCGCGAACAACACCTATCGGCCCTCGACCGTACATTAACAAAGGTTAAAGTTTGACCCAACTCGAACGACACCTATTGGCCCTCGGCCACACCTACATTTAATAAAAGGTTAAGATTCGACCAAGTTCGAACAACACCTACCGGCCCTCGATCGTGATCTAACAAGAGGTTAAAATTCGACCAAGTTCAAATGACACACTCGATCTAACTTATCGATCCACAGACATACTCGATCTGTACGAACAATGGGGTGATCTAGCCCATAGCTATTCAACCCAAATCATGGTGACATAGAAAGTGTGAAGGAGCAAAACGCACAAGTAAGAAACAAATCATGACAAATAAGAAAGGCACAAATGAAAGCACAAACCAACTTTGATTTGTATAGAAAAAAGTTTCTTATAAAGGCTCTTAAAGACACTGGCAAAAATACACAATAAAAAGTCTAAAAGAAAGACTACTGGCCCTCGCCATCACGGTCCTCTGCGCCCACATCAACTTGGTCCTCGGCATCCTCGCCACCTTTGCCCTGAGGATAAACAGTATCGTACCAGGCGTCCTCCTCAAGCCAGTCTACACCCTCTTCCCCATCCTCCTAGTCAAGCTGGGGTGTGGCGGGATCATATCCACAAGCGGCCCGAGCTTCACGAGCCTTAACCCGAGCATCCTATAGGGCAGCCTTAGAAATGGAGCCTGCTGCGTGCAAGTCTTGAAACACATCTAACCGAGTCTAGGCATGGATCCACTCTTCGTATAACTCTTGAGGTACACTGGGAAAATCAGAAGCATTAGAAGAGGACGTCCATCCAAGTAGTTGAGCCTTCTCAGCCTCTAGAGTGGTCACTCGGTCATGATGGATGGAGTTGTCCTTTTCCAACTCCCCGATCGTTTCATCGAGTCGGTTCTCCTTAGCTTTCATCATTGATTGATCATCCCGCTTGGCTCAAAGAGTCTTATTCGTCAACTTGAACATCTCCTCCTTCCTCTGAGCGTCCACACAAGAGGACTCCACCTTCTCAAGTTCCTCTTATTTCTCGGCAATCTCGCCGCTGAGGGCTTCCAACTAAAACGACACTCTTCAAGTTGCCCGCGCAATTCAACCACTTGGGCTTGAAGATTGTAAAAACATTGGGCGTCTATGCCCCTACTAACCTCAAGATCCTCCTTCCTACTTCTCAAGGTCCGCTCGAGGATGCTGCACTTCTCTATGGCCTGCACCAGCTCCTTGTCCCTCTTCTTCAAATCTTCCCTCGGGGCCCGCACATCGCCGCGCTTGCAAAGCCGACATCGGAGATCCTGATACTGTTGTGGTACTCAGTGTATTTATTTTTCAGCTTCACGAATATCACTTGCGCCTTTTCTTCCTTCAGGCGCTCTCAATTTCTAGAATCTTCGTCTGCAAAAAAAAAAGGAGAAAAGGGTTAGAAATTTGAATGCTCGAAAAAGTTAGGAAAAGTTCATATAACAAATACTTACCGTGAGGACGAGGCCATCAATGCTCCTCGACAAGGCGCTATCATTTATATCCTTAAAGGTCTTACCCTCAATATCGGAACTAAGAGGACCAAGGGCAGGGACTACCTCCTAAGTGTCCTCTAACAAGTCATGATCCATAAGGATCGTAATAGTTATTGAACCCCCCCCCCCAACCTCACCATAAGCTGGGTAAACCATCGTCGATCATTCTCAGGTCATCCATGTCGACATCAGAACTTGACTCGTCGCCCTCTTCACCAATACTTTTGCCCCTATCGTCGCTAGGCAAAGAAGTGTCTGCGGCTGTCTGAGAGGTTGAATCCTCCTCTTAGGACATGACCGCCAGTAGCAGCTCCCTCGGTCTCCATCCCCTCGGAATGCAGAGACACGCCAACATCAGCTTCCACCAGCCTCAGAGCCTTGAGACTCGACTTAGCATCATCACTCATAAAAATCATCGCCGTCTCACGCAACGAGGAGTCCCCTTCCGCCGCATCAACGGCCAGAGGGATTTTGTCACCCGCATCCACAAACCTCCTCCTTCGAGATTGAAGATCCCTGTCACTGGGCGAATGCTCATCGTCCTCGTCAATGAGTGAATATAGAGGAGGGGCAGAAGTCTCAACAGCCGGAGCAGAAATAGAGGCAAAAGAGGTGACGGTTGAAATTGGGAGGAAGGCAGAAGCGGCCGTAGCCTAGGCAGAGGCGGAGACTGAAGGCGTAGTGGCCCTCCTCTTTCGGAACGAGAGTGTGGGGGCTCTTGACCTCCTCGTAGACTCTCGGACCGAACCTAAGGAAAAATGAGAAAGGAAGAAATTAGGAAAGGGAATATACATAGGCGAAGGAACCACGGCGTCGATGATTGGGAATAAGTTACCTGCCAAGAGAAGAGATTTCCTGAATCTCTAAGAAAAACTCGACCAATCACGTATCCCTGCCGTAGGAGAAAGGATCTGTCTGACCCAATCGGCAAGGTGGGTCACCATCTGGAGAGTTCGAGCAGTAGCTGCAGAAAAGGAAAAGCTGATTAACCAACCCATGGTTATATATATATATATATATATATATATATATGGCCTGGTTCCTGACAAAGAAATAGTCAAGCCAGAAAGGCTGACTAGCCTTGTCATTCATCCTCACCACCAAACATTTCCCACGCAGTGGCGAAGATTCAGCAACGTCCCTCGATATAAATGAGGGGCGAAGAGATAGATCAGGTGCCGCACTATTATGTCGATGCCGGCCAATTCAGCGAATTTCATCAACATCATGACCACCTTAAAGATATAAGAGGTGAGCTACGACGGGCATACGTTGTAGTAAGGCGTAACTCTTCTATTACGGCGGCAAAGGGAACGAATAGCCGATTATGAACGGATATGCGTAAAGGGCGCAGAAGCCGGGACGATGAACTCGCACTTTGTTGTCGCCTGCAGGGACCAAATCCATGTAACTAGGTCGGTCGATCCTAGCCTTGAATTCAGTTAATCGCTCAACCGTCATCGTATATTTAAACCTCTCCGTCACCACTTCCGGCGCCTTGTGGAAGTCGGGTTTAGCATCGGGGTATCGAGGTATGATCTCTTCTACAGTAGGAAGGGTTTCCTCCTCAACAGCAGCTTCCCTTTGTTTGGGGAAAACAACATCTAGAGGGATAGATTGTTCTTCCATGTGGATATCTGAGGGGAGGTCTGACATTGTTGCGAAAAGAGATAGAGAAGCAAAGAAAACAACAGAGAGGTGAAAGGGTTCTGTGAGGAGAAGAAGAAGCTTTGCTTATGAAGTAGAGGGAGTGTGGAAAAGTCTCAAAATCAACAAAGCACCCACTATTTATATGGCTTGGGGCTCTAGAATTGAAACGACATGACATGATTAGCATGAAGATCGAAACAGCTGAACCAATCAAGGGTCACACGTGAATCGACACAACGCATCGGGAAACGGCGTCATCGTGACACATGATGTCATGAGATCACTCTTTATCTTGGACCATATGGCTCCAACAGACTTCCCGGGAAATTCAAAAAATTCAAAATGTGCGGCTCTCAGAGAGCCACTTTGCTTGATCTATGACGACCACGACCTGCATAGCTAGCTCGGTAAGCTCGACCACAAACGACATTATCCAATCATCGACCTCGCCCACGAGGACGACCTCGATAAGCGGAGGGACTAACTGTATGGGCCAAAAAATATCTATGATATAGGCAAGCCACGTCAGCACCATGATAGCCTTCATGAGCCGCCATGTGCTACCAGTAAGGTCTCCATAAAGATCTGCCCCAGGTCGAAGTAGCCTCGAAGCGATGAAGGATGCGGTCGAAGAGTCAGTAACAGATCAAGGTCGAAAAGCCGTTTGTAGATCAAGGTCGAGGTCGAGCATCTTAGACAGAGTTATAACGACTAATTTTAGGATAGGAAACAAAAGAGAATATTCTAGTGAATATTCTCTGCACCTATATTATTAGTGTGTCTAGGAATATATTCTCTATAAATAGAAAGAGACATAATGATGAGTCATGAGATATTCACTTGTAAGAAAATATACTGACTTTATAGAAAGAATCTGACCACATTGCAAGCATATGAAAATAACCTTTTTACTAAGATTCTTGTTTAAGCTTTTCCACTTGATCCAAGAACAACTCGAGTGTTCTAAAGCTCATCAATCATTCATCACTGTCATAAAGAATATTCACAGATCCCACCCCTTTTCGGGTAACTCACATGTTTATTTACTTAAATGTCAATTAGTGCTATTTATTATTTAATGTTATCTTCCATCTTTTTGGATTATTGAATACTATTATTATTGTTCACATTCATTATCACTTGGTCAAATATACATATTAGACATTATAAAACCGATAACCTTATCTTTTGGATATTATTCATAGCTAAAATTAACTCTTCTTTTTTTAAATCTAATTGGTTGAATCGAGATCTATATTTTTTGTCAAAACAGTGTCATCAGATCTGCTGATTGTGTGGTTAACTAAGAGTCTAGAAATATGCACCTTGCTGTGACAAGGCTTTGCTAATAATAGCTGTTAAGTTTATTTTGTTAACAAAAGGAAGAAAGACAAAATGCTCAAGTTTTGCATAAAGTTCTAGTAGAAGATTTAACCTTCTAGAGGCTATATTACGGGTGTCCATCTCCAAGTAATTGAAGCAATCAATATATCTAATACTATGCGAGGTATTATCCTTTAGTTCCCGGAATAAAAGTATCTAAAAAGAGTACAAATTAAGTTAAAAAAGATAATAAAATTTCTATTACGGCTAATTGGTACTGTTTTTCACGCAATGACTCTCAAAATATTCATCACATGCCTAGTTAGCCCCTATTTATCTTGAACTTGAAGGGGTAAAACAGAAAGGAAATGTTTAATTAAGGGCAGGCAAAAGCGATTAAGTGAAACTGTAAAACAAATATTATACATATATATATACACACATATGTAAATATATATATATATATACATGTGTGTGTGTATATATATATATGTGTGTGTGTGTGTATTATACGTATGTGTATATATTATATGATAGCTCTTTTATTTTTTATAAAGAATTTGAAACGAAATCTTAAAAACTAAGAATTTTAAACTCTATCCAAAACCAAGGGAAAAAACACATAAAAATCAAACCACATAGCCACAATCTTCGATTTGGTTTTATTTTATGGTTTATTAACCCTGAGTTCCTTTATCCTTACTTCTTTTCCTACTTTCTGTCTTTGCTGTTAGTAAGTTGTGATATTATTAATTCCTAATCCTAGAGGCTACTCTCCCCCTTGTGTTGGTCAAAGGCGAAAAGAAACAAAATTAAGGATTTTATAATTTTTTTATTTTTGAGAAAATAAATTCGAGTATAAAAAGAAGCCAGCCATAAAGAACGGGTCTGGTTTTTTGAAGAATGTTTACAGCAACTGCAAATTTGTGGATTCCAAGACGATAACCATACTTCCTTCTATTTGATGGAGTACTTAAACACAAGCTCTACACTTTATGCAAAAAAGAAAAGAAGAGCTAAGGCAAAATAGCTGTGTTTTAAAGATTCAAGATAGTCGCTAAGGCAAATGTTTTAAAGATTCAAGATAGTTTGATCAGACTTAAGTGGATTAAATACGTATAGGAGGGATAAAGCTTTCGGACGTTGTGCTTTACACTGACAGTAACCACCTTTTAGATGCAGACGATTCATTTAATTAACCAATTATTTATATGACTTCAGCTTTTATATATTCATCGTATAAAAATTTAAACTATTTTAGAATAATTTAAAACTGATTAGTAGGTAATAACTGTGGTCATTGTGGGTTGATAATCTAAAAATAATAATAGTAAAACAAGTGATTTATTGCAACAAGCAAATCACTCTATCCGTTTTAATTTATGTGACATAGTTTGACTTGACACGGAATAAAAATAAAAGAAATTTTTAAAACATACGGTCTTAATTGTATAGCTTAAAATTTGCATGGTTATAAAATTATATTTTAAGGGTAAAGCCAATGAAAATGAAAAATTTAAAGTTAAATATTTTCAAATGGAAACATATATCACTACTTAGCATAAGTGTCCAACGGGACGGGTCGGCCTGCCCCATCCCTATCCCGTCTCACCCGCCCCACTAACTCTTAAACGAGACTGGGCCCATAGTAAACGGGACAAGGGATGGGATGGGCTGCCCATTTTGTCCCTGTGGGCCGGCCCGTTAACGTTCCATCCCGTTCCGCCAGCCCGCTAATTCCATGATTTTTTTTATTAATATTTTTTTTTTGAAAAAAAGGCTTTATCCTTGTTTTTTTTTTTTTTTTATGAATTGTCTTGCTTAGTTACTTTATAGCTTGAGATTATATTAAATAAATTATAAGTCTATTATCATTAATAAAATATTTCTTTACAAGTTTTTTATTTTAATACTTTATAATTTTTTACTTAGTTTTTTTAAATAATTTATTAAGTTTTAAGTTTATTAAATAAGTCGAAAAAACTAGCCGTTGCAAACGTTAAAAGCTTAGTCATTGTCAACTTTAAAAAAATAATGCTGCTATAAGTAAAAATTAGCTGTTGCCAAATTTAATGCTTAAATATTTAAAATAAAATTTAAAAAAAAAGGCCCACTTAGGGCCCACGTACCGTCTCGTCCCATCCCATTCCATCATATTTGTTAGTGGGATGGGATGGACCTAAAGGATCGTCCTGTTTATCCCGTCCCATTTAAAGCCCGCTCTGTCGCTGTCTCGGTTAAATGTCGTCCCGTCCCGCCCCGATAATTTGGTCCGTCCTGTCCTATTGGACAGTTGTACTATTTAATGAACGGACTAACAAAAAAAAGTGTGATACGTATATTGAAACAAAGGAAGTATATTTTGAAGAGGCGACTGGATAAGAAACTTTACCGTTATACGATGTAGGTATAAGCCCCGATGCATGTACTGTAAGCTCTGTGAATTGTTTAACTTTTATATATTTTATAAATTAATAAATAGCATAAAATGCAAAAAAAAAAAAAAAAAAATGAAAGATCCATTAACATTCACATAAGACTTTCCTAAAATAAAAAATATAGAAACTTTAAAAAATTAAAAAGTAGGACGTGTTTGAAGATTAAACCCACCATAAGCCTACAAATATTGTCGTTGCATTAGGATATTTTCTGTGTTTATTATTGTGAAATACAGTAAAATGGAGAATATTAATTGTGAGCACATAATTTTTGTCCTCGAAATTACTCCTAAAAAATATTCAAAATAGTTTTAAATTTTTTTGATAGGATTTTAGGAATTTTGTTTGTTTATTTGATTGCATTTTTATTGCATTACTAGATTACTTGCATTCATTGCACCAATAGGAATGACTTAAAACCATGAAAATCATAAAGAATATTTTTATCTTTTATTCATTGCATTTTCCTAGATTTTAATTGTGTAACGACTCGATCGGTCGTTTTGAGTTCTAGCACGTCGTTCAGCGGTTTGAGGCCTAGAGTAGCTTCACTTCAGGTATTATGAGTTTTACATATGGTCGAAATTGAATTTCGGGAAGTTCGGGATTGATTTGTAAAGAAAATTTTAATTTCGGAAGCTTTAAGTAGGAAGAATTGGCTTAGGTGTGACTTTTGAGTAAACGACCTCGGAATCGAGATTTGAAGGATCCAATATGTTCGTATGATGAATTCGGGCTTGGGCTTATGTTCGGATCGAGTATCAGGTGGCCCGAGAATATTTCGGCGCTTATTAAGGAAGGTTGACATTTTGAAGGTTTAAGAATTTCCTAAGTTGGGGATGAAATGGATTTTGATGTTATCGACAACAGTTTGGAATTCCGATCCTGGGAATAGTTTCGTACAATGATTTTGGTCTTAGGAGCATGTCCGGATTGTGATTTAGAGATCCGAGTGGAATTAGGCTTGAAATGGCGAAAGTTGAATTTTTGGGAAGTTTGACCGGGAGTGGACTTTTTGATATCGGGGTCGGATTCCGATTTCGGAAGTTGGAGTAGGTCTGTGGTGTCATTTGTGACTTGTGTGCAAAATTTGGGGTCAATCGGATATGATTTGATAGGTTTCGGCACGGTTGTAGAAATTAAAAGTTTCAAAGTTCATTAGGCTTGAATCTATGTACGATTCATGTTTTTGATGTTGTTTGAGGTGATTTGAGGGTTCGACTAAGTTTGCACTGTGTTATAGGACGTGTTGGTGTATTTGGTTCAGGTACCGGAGACCTCGGGTGGATTTCGGGTGGTTAACGGATCAAGTTTTGAACTTAAAGAATTTGCTGAAGTTGGCAGCTGCTGGTGTAATCGCACTTGCGGAGTGGGCACCGCAGATGCGAGCCCACAGAAGCGAGAAAGAGACCGCAGAAGTTGTCAAGTAGGAAGCAGGCAGAGGCCGCAGGTGTGAGGTCTTTCAGCACCTGCGTGTCTGCAGATGCGGTGCATTTGGCGCAGAAGTGGGAATGAGTGGGGAGGCTGGTCCGCAGAAGCAGACGCTTTTGTGCAGATGCGCACCCGCAGAAGCAGGGTTAAGACCGCAGAAGCAGTTTGTCGGCAAGAGTGAACTCCGCAGAAGCGGCTAGTGAACCGCATATGCGAAAAATCGTCTGGGCAGAAAGTTCTTTTAAAAACGGGATTTGCACCGTTTTCTCTCATTTTCACTTGGTTGGGGTAATTTTGGAGAACTTCAAGGGGAGATTTTCATCAAGCAACACAAGATAAGTGATTCCCACCTAACATGTTAAATACATGGTTCGTATAAGGATTTAAACATGAAAATTAGTAGAAATTGTGGGTTTTTAATAGAAAATCTAAAATTTGATACTTCTGGATTTTGACCACGAAATTGAACGTAGAATTGAGAATAAATTACATATTTGAGTTCGTGAGGCTATAGGTAGTGTTTATCTTCTAAAATTTTCGAAATTCAAGCACGTGAGCCCGAGGGTTGATTTTTATAGACTTTTCCAGCGGAGTTGGAAAATTATTTAAAATGATTAATTATGGATATTATAATATATTTTAACTGGTTTGCACGTTGTTTGAATAGTTTTGGATCGACGGGCTTTGATTTGAGGTATTAGAGAGGCTTTGGAGCCGGTTTTGGAACTTCAGAGCGAGGTAAGTCTCTTGTCTAACCCTATGAGGAGGAAACTACCCCTAGGTGATGTAATTGTTATGTGTTACTTATTGCAGGGGGCTACGTACGCACAAGGTGTCGAGAGTCCGTGTGTAACTAGATTCATGTTACGTCCGGGTAGACTTAGGTTCACACCATGCTATAGCTATACTACTTGAGTTGTCTCATGCCTATTTAATTCCTTTGTTTTACGTTGCGACTTGAGACAATACTTGTGCAGAGTGATAGACTCGATATGGTATAGATTCGATGGGCTTCATGATTAACCGCGAAATAATTGTACTCCTCTTACGAATTTCTTCTGCGTTATGCGTCTTCCTCGAAAGGTTTCCCTTATAATTTAGAAACCACACGTATATTCATGAGTTGGGTCAATGACCCGTTAAAGCTTCTTATTATAATGGTATCGGGCCGTTCACCTCGGCAGTAGAATAGATACATCTATGGTTCGTGTCGTTCGACCCTCGACAGTGCACACATTATGATGGGATCGGGCCGTTCGCCTCGGCAGGATTATGTATCACACTCTCATGGGAGCAGGCCGTTCGCCTTGGCAATATAATAGATGTATCTATGGTTCATACCGTTCGACCCTCGGCAGTGCACATATCATGACGGGATCGGGCCATATGCATCGAGAGGTAGTTACTAGCTGAGAGTTTGAGCCATTACCGAGAGGAGGACTGTACCACGTATTTACACTTGTTATTTCATTTATCTACTCTGACTCCCTGTTTACTTCTATTGTATCTATCGTATTAGACCACTAGTAAGTGTTGATATCGACCCCTCGTCACTACTTCTCTTGGTTAGGCTAGATACTTACTGGGTACGCGTTGATTTACATACTCATACTAACCTTGCTGCACATTTATGCAGGTACTTATATGTCTGGTGGTCTTTTTGGCGCAAAGGCGCGGTCATTGCAGGGACTTTACCGTGAGCTGCATTTCACGTTCCGATCCGCAGCTGCAGAGTCTCCATCAGAGTTATTTATATTTTTCTGTCTAACTTGTGTTTCAGACAAATGTTGTAGTTTATTATATTTCTTAGTTGATGCTCATGCACTTGTGATACCGAGTTTTGGGGGTTCCTACAGATTATTCATAATTGTAGTTTGTGTAAATTCTATTTCACACTAATTCATTAATAAAAACTATGATTTTAAGGTGCTAGAATGAGTAATTAAAGTGATTAATCACTGTTGGCTTGCCCGATGGCGGTATTAGGCTCCATCGCGACCACTAATGGATTTTGGGTCATGACAACTTGGTATCAGAGCGTTAGGTTCACTTGGTATCATGACAGCAAGTCTAGTAGAGTCTTGCGGATCGGTTGAGAGACGCCTGTACTTATCTTCGAGAGGCTACAGGGCTGTTAAGAGCACTTCCCTTCTTGATTTCCTCATCGTGCGGTTTGATTCCATCGAGGCTTGTGCCTTTATTTCCTTCCTACTCAGTCTTATGCGATGCGAAGCGCTTGTTATCAATTGGGTGTCGAGGAGTTGTTGTGGAACCGCGGACGTGGTGCAGGATATTTTTCCCTGCTTATTAGGCAAGTTATTATCGTCGCCTTGCAGAAGGATGTTCTTTTTTTCTAGCTCAGTATCCATATTTTCTATGGTTTCGAGACTGTACACGGATTGCTACGATGTCTATGCGTTGTTGTCGCACAATGTTGGTGTGATGGTAAGGTGCTCGGTTATGTGTCGAGGTAGTGAATGACCCGAAATGGGGATTTCTCAGTGCTTGAATTCAACATCTAATTCCAGCGAAGGAAAGGCAATCGGACTATAGATATCTAGGTTTTGTTGATGAAGTGACGAGGCTTGGTATTTTCAAACGTGGTGGAATTCTCATTTTTAATGTGATGCCGTCGTTCTTGTTCGAACGCATTACGGTTCGCTGGTGTTACGGTCTTGGACTTTTGACTTCGGGGAAGGTTGTTGTTAAATGGTTCCTGAAGGGTGGTTGCTAGAGATAGCGGTGTGCAGCGGTTCAGAATTGAATTACTATTTCTAACATTGATGGCTCGAGAAAAAGATGCATTTTGATATTTTATTGGTTCAGGTGCTATAGAGATGCATTTTGATTTGAAGCAACAGTTGAGCAGTGAAGTGTGAGGGAAGACATTGCAGGAAGTGTTTTGCGATGGTTGAAGTACTAGCAGGTCAAGTATGAGAAGTAGAGGTTGAGGAGTTGCTTAAAGGAGATGGTTTAACCGAAGTAAGAGTGGCAGATTAGCATACGGATACTATGGTAGGATAGCCACGTGCCTTGAGAAATTGTAGAACGGTTTGGGAATCATGATGGAAAGTGATTTGGCCTACGGATTTTATTTGGAGTGATAGTTACCATACCAAGAAAGATTAAATATGGCAGAAATGAGTTTATTTGAAATGAAGAGAGGTGTGAAGATATGATTACCGTTTCAGGTGCAATATGACTTGAGTTCGGAAAGTATTGTTGAACTTGCAGTTGATGTCAATAGGGAAGGTGCAGACTGATACAGCTGGTGGGTGAGCATGAGCTTAGGAGAATTTACTGATTACGTGGTAGTTGTGCCCAATGCAGCGTCGTTGGAAGATGTCGGTAAGGAATTCCACAGGTGAGTTATCTCCTGTGAACAGGTTAGTGGGAGCATGATGTTGATGAAGCTTCTGCGAGCAATATTATTTGCTACCCCGTAAGAGGTTGAATATGTGATTGTGACTGCTAATTTAGAATGTTCGTGAAAAGCATAACAAAAGACTTCAAGAAGTTTGGCGGGTTAACGGTGCGAGATCATGGTAATTGAGAAGGAGGAATCGTTGTGGACTTTGCATTATGCGATAGTAGCTTAAAGCTAAGTGGGGAACCCCACCGTCTACGATTGAATAGCGTGGTTGTTTTCTTGTGCGGTTTCTGGCTATCGATGCTCTGGCGGAGTATTTATGACTAAAAAAAGGAAATATCAAGGGAAATTCAGCAAGGAACTTGATGGACGTGTGCTATGTTCGGCGTTATTGATGCATGTTCAGGTTTTGGGAAGACTCAAAGTTTATGCTTCTTGTGGGGGGTTATGTACAAGGAAAAGAATTCAGTCGGGTGCTTCTTCGATTGGGTGTTCACATGCTAGCAGCGCACTAGAGTTTGGCTTATATTTGGGGCCAAGCCAGAGTGGGTGACTCTCAACAGTGGTCCTAGTAGGTTCAAGAATTCGAGTGCAGTGCCTAAGGACTTGGAAAGTTCTACATATTATTGGTTATACAGTGCAGTATTGGAGGAAAGGAAGAAATAGTTTCGAGTTCGCAAAAGGTCTTGCAAAACGGGTGTACCGGTTGGGGATAGTATTGTGCGCGTAAGGAGGATATGAGCTGATTCATGAGTAATGAGACGATGTGGTCTCGTGATGCGGGTCACTCGGGATGAGTGCGGATTGAGTTTGTTATATTTTGAATGGAGCTATTATTATTTCTAAGGCAAGTTAAGAGTGAACTGGAAGAAGTTAGCTCGGTTGGTAACGGTTGAGTCAGCATGATTATGGAAATGATCAGTTCCTTCAGCGTGTGAAGTTATACATGTGATTTGTGGTTGTACATGCAGGCTCGGCAGCCACCACAAATTGATTGATTTGTGAGGTATTTGATTCAAATGGTTTTGTGGTATAAATGGATCCCGGAAGAGTCATGGCAATTTAGATCACGACTTGAGGTTTGTATTTTCTGCGGTTTGTGAATTCAGTTACGTGTTGCATTGGTTCTTTTGAAATGAGCTAAGTAAAAGGCTTTCCAACCAATGAAGTGTTTCCCCCACAGGTAGTTCAGGAGTTATGATGAATTCTGGTATTCTCGCGTAGCGGCATGATAGGTGCAGTGAGCGGCATGGGAATTGGAAGTTGAGGATCGAGGTTGCGGTTCGGTGTTGACAAGGATGTCACGAGCTCGGATGAGCCGAAAAGAATTTAATTGTTCAGAGTAAGCTAACATTATCCTAGTGTCGCACGGGAATGGTGTTCTGTGGAAGGAGCATTGTGTATTGAATTGCGGGTTCTTGAAGTGCTTTACAGATTAGTATGGTTGGTGGTATGGAGGTGCAGACTTTGCTACCTGGTGCGGAATGTCATGGGAGCGTACCTATGGGGAGATTTCAATAAGTGCAGCATGCTAGTCACCTGATTGTTAAAGAACGAAACCAAGTATGGAGATTTGTACTATCATTAATGTAAGAGTTTATGCTTGGAAGGCGCTCTATTCCTTTGGTTGTGAACTTTGGGGGTTGTGCCGGATTGAGATGGCTTGATTGTTTGCACGTGTGTTGAGGTCCGTGTAGCTTGTGGTGTCATATGAGCAAGATGGCTCTCGAGATGCAGGTCATTTATCACACCTTAGTCATGCTTAGGCTTTGTAGCGTATGGCGCTATCCGTCTCCCCAGAGTTATATTTTTTGCACTTAGCGTGCTTATGGCTGATATTCAGTATTCATAGGTAGAAGCATTATGGATTGATGAGTATGTCCTTATTTATGGTTGCGAGTGGATTGGGTGGCACGCCGCCACGGGTACGTTATTTGGATCGGGTTGCACGCTGCAACGGTATCATGTTTGGATCGGGTTGCACACTGCAACAGTGATATGTTGAGTATTGTTCCCTATATCTATTCCTACGTAGTTTGTTTCTCATTTTCTGAGAAGGGTTCATAACATTTGTTCGACAGTTTATTTCGTTGCGCGGGCTGAGTAATTCTTTTCCAGAGTACATTCCTCCTTATGTGTCATATTTGAGTTGTAGTTTGTCGGCGCATTGATGGCATCATATGAGATCTGACTTAGTGTTTGAGGTGGCTTATTGCCTGAGCAGCTTGTATTGGGGGAGACGAGATTATTGGACCTGAAATTAGTGCGATCAGATTTATATAAGGTACATTAAAGGGAAAATATTGTTATTCAGTTCAGAATGAGGTAATGGTTCATATCAAGAGGAGAGACTCCATGAATTATTGATTCAACAGGTGGTTACGAGTTTCTACACGTCTCTTTCGTCATGGCAGTATTGCGAGAGTTAGAACAAGATTTATATACGTCATGAGTTGTATTGCGGGCATCGGATTCGTGAAATTTCAGCTATTGTAGTCAGAGGATGTTATTATGGGCAACCGACATATATGGTGCATGGTGTGATTTCGGCCTAGGTGTACGATCATGTTGTGGAAAGTGTGTGGTGATTGGTACAGTGTTCGTGTGTTAGAATCATGTTTGGTAAAGAAATTCAGAAGTTAGAACTTGGTTCTAAAGCTTGTTAGCTAAGGCTAAAGGGAAGACCTTCAGTCCGGCTCGAGCTAATGTGCCCAACTAGGTTATGATGGAACGGGTAGGTGCATAAGGTGCTAAAAGGTAAATTTGGACAACTCCGGAGCAGTCCATAGCATGTTCGACGATGAACGTGTGTTTAAGTGGGGGACAGTGTAACGACCTGGCCAGTCGTTTTGAGCTCTAGCGCGTCGTTCAGCAATTTGAGGCCTTGAGTAGCTTCACTTCAGGTATTATAACTTGTACATGTGGTCGGAATTGAATTTCGGGAAGTTCGAAATTGGGTTGGAAAGAAAATTCTAATTTTGAAAGCTTTAAGTAGGAAGAATTGGCTAAGGTGCGACTTTTGAGTAAACAATCTCGGAACCGGGATTTGAAGGTTCCAATAGGTTCGTATGATAAATTTGGACTTGGGCATATGTTCGGGTCGAGTATCAGGTGGCCCGAGAATATTTCGGCGCTTATTACGGAAGGTTGGCATTTTGAAGGTTTAAGAATTCTCTAAGTTTGGAATGAAGTGGATTTTGATGTTATCGATGTCCGTTTGGGATTCCGGGCCTGGAAATAGTTCTGTATGGTGATTTTGGTCTTAGGAACGTGTCTGGATTGTGATTTAGAGGTCCGTAGTAGAATTAGGCTTGAAATGGCGAAAGTTGAATTTTTGTGAAGTTTGACCGGGAATGGACTTTTTGATATTGGGGTCAGATTCCGATTACGGAAGTTGGAGTAGGTCCATAGTGTCATTTGTGACTTGTGTACAAAATTTGGGGTTAATCGGATGTGATTTGATAGGTTTTGGCATCGGTTGTAGAAATTGGAAGTTTCAAAGTTCAATAGGCTTGAATCTATGTGTGATTCGTGTTTTTTATGTTGTTTCAGGTGATTTGAGGGTTCGAGTAAGTTCGTATTGTGTTATTGTACGTGTTGGTATGTTTGGATGAGGTCCTGGAGGCTTCGGGTGGATTTCGGGTGGTTAACGGATCAAGTTTTGAACTTAAAGAATTTGCTAAAGTTGGCAACTGCTGGGGTAATCGCACCTGCAAAGTTGGCAGCGCAAATGCAAGCCCGCAGAAGCGAGAAGGAGACCCCAGAAGCGGTCAAGTAGGAAGCAGGAAAAGGTCATAGGTGCGAGGTCCTTCCCGCACCTGCGTGTCCACAGATGCAGTGCATGTGGCGCAGAAGCAGGAATGAGTGGGGAGGCTGGTCCGCAGAAACGGACGCTTTTGCACAAATGCGCACCCCGAGAAGCGGGGTTGAGACCGCAGAAGCGGTTGGTCGGCAAAAGTGAACTCCGCAGAAATGGATGGTAGACCACAGAAGCGGTGCCGCAGAAGCAGCTAGTGAACCGCAGATACGAAAAATCGTCTAGGCAGAAGGTTCTTTTAAAAACGGGATTTGGCCCGTTTTCTCTCATTTTCACTTGGTTGGGGCGACTTTGGAGAGCTTCAAAGGGAGATTTTCATCAAGCAACACAAGAAGTAATTCTCACCTATTACAAGTAAAATGCATGGTTTGTATAAGGATTTAAGCATGGAAATTAGTAGAAATTATGGGGTTTTCGGTAGAAAATCTAAAATTTGATATTTTTTGATTTTGACCACGA
This sequence comes from Nicotiana obtusifolia, assembly GCA_002018475.1. Lineage (NCBI taxonomy): Eukaryota > Viridiplantae > Streptophyta > Magnoliopsida > Solanales > Solanaceae > Nicotiana > Nicotiana obtusifolia. The sequence continues at coordinate 76,124 of MCJB01052497.1, read as the reverse complement.
AATTGAATGTGGAATTGAGAATAAATTATAAATTTGAGTTAGTGAGGCTATGGGTAAAATTTATCTTCGAAAAATTTCAAAATCCGGGCACGTGGGCCCGATGGTTGATTTTGATAGACTTTTCGAGCGGAGTTAAAAAATTATTTAAAATGATTACTTATGGATATTAGAATATATTATGACTGATTTGCATGTCGTTTGAATAGTTTTGGATCGACAGACTTTGATTTGAGGTATTAGAGAGGCTTTGGAGCCGGTTTTGGAACTTCGGAGTGAGGTAAGTCTCCTACTAACCTTGTGAGGGGAAACTATCCTAGGTGATGCAATTGATATTTATTACGTATTGCGGGGGCTACGTACACACAAGGTGACGAGAGTCTGCGCGTAGCTACTAGATTCATGTGATGTCCGGATAGACTTAGGTTTACACCATGCTATAACTATACTACTTGAGTTGTCTCCTGCCTATTTAATTCCTTTATTTTACGTTGCGACTTGAGAGGAGACTTATGTAGAGTGATAGACTTGATATGGTAGAGATTCGATGGGCTTCATGATTAGCCGCGAAATAATTGTACTCCTCTTACGAATTTCTCCCGCATTATTCATTTTCATCGAAATATTTCCCTTAAAATTTATAACTCACACATCTATTCGTGAGTGGGGTCAAGGACCCATTAAAGCTTCATATTCTAATGGGATCGGGCCATTCACCTCGGCATTATAATAGATATATCTATGGTTCGTGCCGTTTGACCCTCGGCAGTGCGCACATTATGATGGGATTGTGCCGTTCGCCTCGGCAGGATTATGTATCACACTCTCATGGGAGAGGATCGTTTGCCTCGGCAATATAATCAATGTATCTATGGTTCGTGCCGTTCAACCCTCAACAGTGCACATATTATAATGGGATCGGGTCGTACGCCTCGGCATTTCTATAAAATACTCTTACAAAATCGTGTGTAATAATTGGCAAGAAGCCAACATATCTATGAGCTTGTTCATGATTGAATTGTGATGACCTATCTGGTAAAGTCCATTATATATATACACTCTAATTGAGGAGGTAGTTACTCGCTGAGAGTTTGAGCCATTGCTGAGAGGAGGACTATACCGTGTATTTACACTTGTTATTTCGTTTAACAATTCTGACTCACTGTTTACTTCTATTGTATCTATCATATTGGACCACTAGTGAGTGTTGATGTCGACCACTCGTTAATACTTCTCTGGGGTTAGGTTAGATACTTACTGGGTATGCGTCGATTTACGTACTCATACTACCCTTGCTGCACTTTTTGTGCAGGTACTTATATGTCTGGTGGTGTTTTGGGCACAGAGGCGCGGTCATTGCGGGGAGTTTATCGTGAGCTGCATTTCACGATCCGATCCGCAGCCTGCAGAGTCTCCATCAGAGTTATTTATAGTTTCCTGTCTAACTTGTATTTCAGATGGATGTTGTATTTCATTATGTTTCTTAGTTGATGCTCATGCACTTGTGACATCGAGTTTTGGGGGTTCCTACAGATTATTCCCTATTATAGTTCGTGTAAATTCTATTTCACACTATTTCATTCATAAAAATTATGATTTTATGGTGCTAGAATGAGTAATTAAATTGACTGATCACCGTTGGCTTGCCTGATGGCGGTGTTAGGCGTCATCACGACCACTAGTGGATTTTGGGTCTTGACAAACTTGTCATCAGTAATTCCGTAGTTTGCTAGCAGTACTTCGTTCATATTCTCGTTTGCTGCCTTGGATTTAGTTTTCTAAATATATTGTCGTGCTATTACTTGTTATCGGTACCTCTTTCATATTCTCTGTTGCTATCTTCGATTTAGTTTTCGAATTATTTGTCTTGCTATTACGTGCTATCAAGGCTTCTTTCACCTTTTTTAGCCGAGGGTCTATCGGAAACAGTTTCTCTACCATTTCAGGGTAGGGATAAAGCTGCATACATCCTACCCTCCCCAGGTCCCCGCTTGTGAAATTATATTGGGTGGTTGTTGCTGTTGTTATTGACAAATTGCAACGTTAGCATTCAATTACATATAGTGGCATTTTCAAAATGAAAATTAAAAAAATTACATTAGTTGTTTCTTCACATTTTTTAATCAATTACTTTTATCTTAATTAGTTTTAGTTGGCTCAAATATTAATTAGATCATTGGTGCAAAATAAATCCAATTTTAGATTTAGAAGTAGTTAATATTGAAATCAAATAGAAAAGGAAATGGGTTGTCCACTAAGCTGGGCCACGTTTTTTCAGTGCCCTATTTCCTCGAATGCACCTGCCCGAATATGTTTCAAAGCTGGTCCAGCTCTCATTAACACCAAACGATGCCGTTTTGGCGAATTAATCTGGGCCCTTTGTTTTATCTAAATCCAACGATCAGGAACTCCTTTGCTCATCCCTTAAAAGTGTCTGAGACTAGACCCTTTATCCCCAAAGACCCCTCAGAAAGCCCTCTTCTCCCTCTTAGACGCTCAATTTTGACCCTCTCTTTTTAAATTGATTTATTTATACTTAATAATTTATAATAAATATTTTAAAGTATTTTTCAGCGATAAATATCTATTTTCACAAATTAACCAAGCATTAGTTTTAAAATTAATCACATAGTATTAATATTATGTAATTACAAACATATTTGCTACTTTACGGGTAATCAAAATATTTCTTATATATACGTTATATGTGTTCTACAATTAATTTGATAAATTACTCTTTAATTTTTAGCTAATAAGATTACTATGTGAAAATTTGAAATTAGTGTTACAATGTAGAAAATAAAGTGTTTTTATAACTAACTAATTTAAAATAATTAGTAGTATATAGTGATTATAATTTTCACCACAATTATTGAAAATTATTAAGATTATTTAAATTAAATTCGAGAGGGGTTAAAAGACCATAATTCCACAATTGCAATCCGTTAATCAAAGGTAAAATGGCCATTTTTTAAATTAATATTGGCCAATTTACAAGCCCAGTCCAAAAATATACCCAACCCAAACACCCATCTCTTTCCACCATGGAAATCCAAGTGACTCCATTTGCAGCAATCAACGGTTGCCACGTCACCCGTCTCCCACCATCACAAAAGAAACACAAATGATCTGAGCCATTGATCAAAACCATCAATGGCCCACGTTATTTCCCGTTTTCCTCTTTAAATTCTAACCCATTACCAGATATTATCTCCACAATTGGATCACACAAATCCGATGGCCACGAAATTTTCCCACAAAAACGTTTAAACACCAAATGCCAGGACCGTTGATCAAAAGAATCAACGGCCTAGATCAACCCTTTCATTCTTAACCCTAGAGATCGACCACCAACTACCCAAACCCTAAATCATTTCTTCTCTGACCTCGCCGCCTCTCTTTCCCTTTCCTCTCTCTTTTCTCTCAACCTCACAAACCAAATCAATCAAAAACCTTGCACTAATTAGTGCAAGGTCACAAATCAATCAGACATTCATCCCCTTTGCCTTCTGAATCCGCGAATCCCGCCTGGTTATTTCCTATTTCATTGTCAAAACTCGAAATTCCCAAACCTGAAACCCTAGACTTATAGAAGAAAGTTCAAATCTTCTGTTCCTCTTATGTTCTTTGAAATCGAACCATGCATGAAGATTTTCTATGAACTCATCATCATTATTCGTCGTCTAGAGGTCAGACGCAATGACCTCTAGATAAAGGAGCTTTGACCTATGGATTTTCGCATTTAACAGTCGATTTCCCATGCCCAGGCAAACTCCTCACTATTTTCCCTTTGAGTTCTCTGATTTTACCCCTACTTTGCTATCATCACTCGACTATCGTCATCTTCCACTATCTGGTTTGAATTTGAGAGATCCTAGAGCCTTAAATGGCACTATAAAAGGGACCTTTAACGTTCTCACCAAACGGACACCACATACAGACATGGACACTATAACCTAACACTGATATCATCTAAGAGCAATTTTTCAATTCAAAATACTAAGGTTCCTTACTGTTCTTTTCTTTTTATTTTCTGAGTACTTTTGCTGATTCGAACTTGAAGTTCTTGGGGTCTTAAGCAACTGAAAGAGCCTTCGTTTGGTCTACTGCCGTCAAAAAGGTCAACACATCTCTCATTCTCTCTTTTGTTCATCTCTTCTGAATGCTACAAATATGTTAGTTATGTTCTAAGTATTATAGTTATTTTATGGTGTTTGTCATTAGTACGTTAGTGCTTATGTTCTGTTAGTCTAATTATTTGTCCTGCTTTTGAGTCTTTAATCGATGATTGATCAAGCCATTAAGTGATTCCTGTTGATTCTTTGTTTCTGAGTTTCCAACAACCTACACGCTCAAATTGTAATGTGTCTTAAATGACTAAACATACTTGCCTAAACTCTACAGCCTTTCATTAATGACTCTGTAATGATCTTTGCCTTTACATATTTTTTCCCCGTATGCCATTAGTCTCATGGTTAAGTTTATTGTTTGATAATCAACATTAAGATGAATTTGAAGGTTCCTAAGTTCATACCATCTAACTTAAGCATGAAATCTAAGTGTTTATATGTTTTTCTTCTCTGTACTTAGTATCTGTTAACTTTGAAAGCAACTTCTGAGTTGTCACTATGGCATTTTTTATGATCTCATATAGGTGTTGTTGCATCTGTGGACCTAGTTTGTTTGATCAAACTTTCTTCTCTTCATGAATCCCAGTAGTTCTAGGGTACACATTTGTTAAAATTAATTTGTCTTTCCTTCATAATACAATCATGATCCTGTTTCTTTTTCTTTGTTATAAATGGCTAATAACTTGTTGTTAAGCAGAACTTGGTTGTTTCTTGATTAGTTAACATCTTTAGTTGCTTGTTCAATTCAAAGCTAACTTGGTATAATACATCCCTGTCCTTAATCCTTTTAAGTTATTATTGGTCTTTGAAAAGTTGACATGCATTTTATTTTTAAGATTATCTTCTCTAGAATATAGGACTTAATTACTCTATTATAATCAAGTGATAATTTATGAAAAACAGAAGCATGACCATTTCATACTTAGATGTTGAACTAGACTTATGTTTGGGGTAAACTTGTTTTGATACAATGCTTTCCTTTATTTGTAACTTTTCCCCTCATGTCATGCTTAACTTGATTCTATAAATGTGTAAAGCACCGCTGTCCATTTGAAGTTATTACTTCACTTGAAGTGTTCAGGTAGCTAACTTGATCCTATATGTTCGTTTGATTCCTGATTTCATAACTTTACCAAAACCACCAGTCCTTCCCTACCGTTAATTTGAAACTAAATATGATCCTTAAATCTTATAAAAACTTTTGTTGATGCTATCTTAACATTATGATTTATTTGAAGCTAACACTATTAGGATGTAACGATCCGACCGGTCATTTTGAGCTCTAGCGCGTCATTCGGCGGCTTGAGGCCTTGAGTAGCTTCACTTCAAGTATTATGACTTGTACATGTGGTTGGAATGGAATTTCGAGAAGTTCAGAATTGATTTGGAAAGAAAATTCTAATTTAGGAAGCGTTAAGTTGGAAGAATTGACTAAGGTGTGACATTTGAGTAAACGACCTCGGAATCAATATGAAGGTTCCAATAGGTTCATATGATAATTTCGGACTTGGGCGTATGTTCGGGTTAAGTATCGGATCACCCGGTAGCATTTCAGCGCTTATTGCGAAAGGTTGGTATTTTAAAAGTTTAAGAATTTCTTAAGTTTGGTTTGAAGTGGATTTATAATGTTATTGATGTTCGTTTGGGATTCTGAGTCTTGGAATAGATTCGTATTATGACTTATGACTTGTGCGCAAAGTTGGCGTCATTCTGGAATGTTTTGAGATGAATCAGATGCGTTCGTCGAAGTTTGAAAGTTTAAAGAAGGATTTCGATCGTCGATTCCTAGTTTCGATGTTGTTTGGCAAGGTTTGAGGCCTCGACTAAGTCGTATTACATTTTGGGACGTGTTGGTATATTTGGTTAAGGCCCCGAGGGCCTCGGGTGGATTTCGGATGGTTAACGGATTGATTTTGGACTTAAGAAATGCTGAAGCTAGGCAGCAACTGGTGTGATCGCTTCTGCGATGTCTTGGTCACAGAAGCGACATCGCAGAAGCACGCAGAAGCGAGGTCGAGCTCGCAGAAGAAAAATGAGAAGGGACTGGCAGGTGCGAAGGTTTTCTCACATTTGCATGACTACAGAAGCGGCCCAGTAGTCGCAGAAGCGGTAGGGAGTGAGGCAAGCTGGAGGCACAGGTATGAGGTTTGTGCCGCACCTGTGGGACCGCAGAAGCGGATTCTTGGTCGCAAGTGCGAGTCCGCAGAAGTTGAGTCTTGTCCGCAGATGCAAAGTCGGGGTTGGGGGGTGAAGGGTGACCGTAGAAGTGGTGTTTTTGCCGCACTTGTGGAACCGCAGAAGCGGTCAAGTGGTCGCAGGTGCGAGAGGTTGCTGGGCAGTGCGTTCTTTTAAGAATGGGATTTCGCCAATTTTTTTTCATTTTCACTTGGTTAAGGTGATTTTGGAGAGCTTCAAGGGGAGATTTTCATCAAGCAACACAAGGTAAGTGATTCCCACCTATTACAAGTTATATACATGGTTTGTATATGGATTTAAACATGAAAATTAGTAGAAATTTGGGTAGAAAACCTAGAATTTTGTATTTTTTTGATTTTGACCACGAAATTGGTCATGGAATTTGGAATAAGTTATATATTTTAGTTCGTGGTGTTATGGGTAAAGTTTATCTTCAAAAAATTTTGGAATCCGGGCACGTGGGCCCGAGGGTTGATTTTATCGAATTTTCGAGTGGAGTTGGGGGTTGTTATTAATTGATTAACTATGGATAATAGAGTATATATTTATGGATTTGCACATTTTTTTGGCTAGTTTTGAAGAGACGGGCATCGATTTGAGGTGTTTGAGAGGCGTTGGAGCCTGTTTTAGAACTTCGGAGCGAAGTAAGTCTCCTGTTTAACTCTGTGAGGGGGAAACTACCCCTAGATGATGTATTTGTTATGTGTTACTTGTTTCAGGGGCTACGTAGGCACAAGGTGACAAGAGTCTGTATGTAGCTAGATTCATGTTATGTCCGGGTAGACTTAGGTTCCCGCCATGCTATAACAGTACTATTTGAGTTGTCTCTTGCCTATTAAATTCCTTTATTTTAAGTTGTGACTGGAGACTAGAATTCTGTAGAGTGATAGACTTGCTATTGTAGAGATTCGACGGGCTTCATGATTAGCCGCAAAATAATTGTACTCATCTTATGGATCTCTCCCGTGTCATGCGTTCTCATCGAAATGTTTCCCTTAAAATTTATAACTCACACGTCTATTCGTGAGTGGGGTCAAGGACCCGTCAAAGCTTCTTATTCTAATGGGATCTGGCTGTTCGCCTCGGCAGGATAGATATATCTATTGTTCGTGCCGCTCGACCCTCGGCAGTGCGCACACTATGATGGATCGGGCCATACGCCTCGGCAGGGTTATGTACCACACTCTCATGGAAGCGGCCGTTCACCTAGGCATAAAATAGATGTATCTACGGTTCGGAAATATTATGATGGATCTGGTAGTATGCCTCAGCACTTTTATAAAATACTCTTATGAAATCGTGCGTAATAATTGATAAGAAGGCAGTATATTTGTGAGTTTTCCTGATTTGAACTGTGGTGACCTATTTGATGAGATCCATTATATATACTCCGATTGAGGAGGTAACTACTAGCTGAGAGTTTGAGTTATTGTTGAGAGGAGAATTTTACCACATATTTATACTTGTTATTTCATTTATTTTCTCTGACTCTCACCTCTTTAATTCTACTGTATCTGTTTTATTGGACCACTAGTAAGTGTTGATGTCGACCCTCGTTACTACTTCTCTGGTTACATTATATACATACTGAGTACGCGTTGATTTACGTGCTCATGCTACACTTGCTGCACTTTTTGTGCAAGTACATATATGTACGGTGGTCTTTTGGGCGCAGAGGCGCAGCTATTGTGGGGACTTTACCGTGAGCTGCATTTCATGTTACGATCCGCAACCTATAGAGTCTCCATCAGAGTTGTTTATATTCTCCTTTCTAATTTTTTTTCCAGACAGATGTTGTAGTTTATTATATTTCCTAGTTGATGCCCATGCACTTGTGACACCGGGTTTTTGGGGTTCTTACAGGTTGTTCATTATTGTAGTTCGTGTAAATATTACCCTTTACCCTGTAAATTCTATTTCATATTATTTATTTAATGAAAATCATGATTTCAAAATACTAAAAATAAGAAATTAATTGATCAATCACCGTTGGCTTGCCTGACGGCGGTGTTAGGTGCCATCTCAGCCTTTAGTGGATTTTGGGTCGTGACAACTTGGTATCAGAGCGTTAGGTTCACTTAGGTCTCATGAGTCATGAGCAAGTCTAGCAGGGCCTTGCGGATCGGTACGGAGACATCTGTACTTATCTTTGAGAGGCTACAGGTTTGTTAGGAGCACTTCCCTCCTTGATTTCCTCATCGTGCGATTTGATTCCATTGAGGCTTGTTCCTTTATTTCCTTCCTACTCAATGTTATGCAACGCGAAGCACTTATCAATTAGGCGTCGAGGAGTTGAAGTGGTACTGCAGACGTGGTGCGATGTTTTTCCCTGCGCGTTCGGGCAGGCTTTTATCGTCGCCTTACGGAAGGATGTTCTTTTGTTCTAGCTCAGTATCTGTATTTTCTATGGTTTCGAGATTGTGCACGGATTTCCATGATGTCTATGCGTTGTTATCGCGCAGTGTTGGTGTAATGATAAGGTGCTTGATTATATGTCGAGACAGTAAATGACACGAAGGGAGGATTTCTCAGTACATGATTTATAGGTTCGGCATTTAATTCCAGCAAAGGAAAGGCAATCGGGCTAGGGATGTTCAGGTTTGGTTCGATGGAGTGACGAGACTTGGTATTTTTTAGCGTGGTGAAATTTTTGTTGTGATGTGGTGTCTTCGTCCTTGTTTGAACGCATTACAGCTCGCTGGTGTTATGGTCTTCTTGGATTTCGCCTTCGAGACAGGGTGTTGTGAAATGGTGCCTGAGGGGCGGTTGTCAAAGATAGCGGTGTGCAAAGATTTAGAATCGAATTGGTATTTGCTAATGTTGATAGCTCGAGGAAGATGATCAACTAGGAGGTTTAGAGTTCGTAGCAATTCCTTAGTTGCGGTGCTACAGGTATGGATTTGATTTGAGGCAACATTTGGGCGGCAAAGTATGAGGAAGGACATGGTGGGAGGTGTCTCGTGGCGGATGAATTACTAGCATGTCAAGCATGAGAAGCGGAGGTCGAGAAATTGCCTAAAGGAGATGGTTTGACCAAAGTGGGAGTGGCAGAGTAGCATATAGATTCTGTGGTAGGATAGGCACGTACCTTGAGGAAGATTAGAGCGATTTGGGAGGCATGGTGGAAAGTGACTAGGTCCACAGATTATAATTGGAATGGTGGTTACTGTACGGAGAAAGATTGAATATGGCAGAAAGGAGTTTGCTTGAAACAAAGAGGGGGGTGAAGATTTAATTATCGTTTCGGATGTAACATGACTTGGAGCTTGAGATGTGTTGTCGCACTTTCAGTTGATGTCAATAGGGAAGAAGCAGACTTATACAGTTGGTGGGCGAGCATGGGCTTAGGAGAATATACTGATTATGTGGTAGTAGTACCCAGTGCAGCGTCATTGGTGGATGTCGGTAAGGAATTCCACAGGTGAGTTATCTCCTGTGAGCAAGTTAGCGGTTGTATGATGTTGGTGAAGCTTCTGCAAAGAATACTACTTGCTACCCCGTAAGAGGTTGAATATGTGATTGTGACTGCTGATTTAGAATGTTCGTGAAAAGCATAACAAAAGACTTCAAGAAGTTTGGCGGGTTAACGGTGCGAGATCATGGTAAATGAGAAGGAGGAATCGTTGTGGGCTCTACATTATGTGATGGTAGCTTAAAGCTAAGTGGGGGAGCCAACCGTCTACGACTGGATCACGTGGTTGTCGACTTGTGCAGCTTTTGGTTATCGGTGCATTGGTGGATTATTTGTGACTAAGAAAGGGAAAAAATCAAGGGTACTTCGAGCAGAGAAATTGATAATGTGTGCTATATTTCGCCTTGTTGATTCATGTGCAGGTTTTGGGAAGACTCGGAGTTTATGCTTTGTGGATGTGATGTACAAGGAAAAGAATTCAGCCAGTTACTTCTTCGAGAGGGTGTCCATGTGCTAGCAAAGCGTGGGAGTTTGGTTATATTCGGGATCAGGTCAGAGCGAGTGACTCTCAACAACGATCCTAGTGGGTTCTAGAATTAAATTGCAGTGCCTAAGGATTTCGAGCCTGTTGTGTAGTTAAGGATCGAGTTTTCGTAGAGTATTGCAAACGGAACTTGGAATTTTCTATGTCATCGTCGGGCATGCGGTGCAGTATTGGAGTAAGGGAAGAAATAGCTTCGGATTCGCAGAAGGGCTTGCAAAATGGGTGTACCAGTTGGAGATGCTATTGTGCACTTGAAAAGGGTATAGGATAATTAATGCCTATTGAGACGATGTGGTCTCGCGATTTGGGTCACTTGGGATAAGTGTGGATTGAGTTCGTTAAGTTGTTAATGGGGCTATTATTATTTCTAAGACCGGTCAAGAGTACATTGAAAGAAGTTGGGTCAGTTAGTAATGGTCGAACCGGCATAGTTGTGGCAATGATCAGTTCCTCCGATGAGTGAAGTTATACATGTGGTTTGTGGTTATACGTGCGGGCTTAACAGTCACCATGACCTTATCGATTTGGGAGGTACTTGATTCAAATGGCTTTTTTGTGTAAATGGACTCTGAAAGAGTCATGACGGTTTAGATCACGACTTGAGATTTGTATTTTCTGCAGTTTGAGAAATTAGTTGCGTGTTGCATTGGCTCTTCTGAATTGAGCTAAGAGAAAGGTTTCTAGCCAATGAAGTGTTTATTCTACAGGTTGTTCAGGAGTTATGATGAATTCGTGTATTCTCGCGTAGCAGCATGATAGGTGTAGTGGGTGGCATGGGAATTTGAACGTTGAGGATCAAGGTTGCGGTTCGGTATTGATAAGAATGTCATGAGCTCGGATGAGCAGGGAAGAATTCAGATGTTTAGAGTAAGCTAGCATTATTTTGGTGTCGCCTGAGAATGGTGTTCTGTGGAAAGAGCATTGTGTATTCATTTGCGGATTCTTGATCTGCTTTATAGAATTTGTACAGTTGGTGGTACGGATGTGCGGACTTGGCTACCTAGGCGGAAGGTCGTGGGAGCGTACCACACAGGGAAATTGTATGAGTGTGACATGCTAGTCACTTGATTATTAAAGATTGAAACCAAGTATGGAGATTTTTGGTACTATCGTTAATGTGAGAGTTTACGCCTAGAAGGCACTCTATCCTTTTGGTTGTGAACTGTGGGGGTTGTTCCGGATTGAGACGGCTTGATTATTCGCACATGTGTTGAGGTCCCATGTAGCTTATGGTGTCATATAAGCAGCATAGCTCTCGAGATGCAGGTCATTTATCGCACCTTACTTGTGCTTGGGTTTGTAGCGTATTGCTCTATCCGTCTCCCCAGAGTTGTATTTTTGCACTTGGCGTGCTTGTAGCCTATATTCGGTATTTCCTAGGTAGAAGCATTATGGCTTGATAGGTATGCTCTTATTTATTGTTATGAGTGGATCAGGTGGTACGCCGCCACGGGTACGTTATTTGGATCGGGTTGCACGGCGCAACAATATCATGTTTGGATCCGGTTGCATGCCGCAACAGTGTTATGTTGAGTACAGTTCCCTATATCTATTCCTGCATATTTTGCTTCTTATCCCCTGGGAAGGACTCATAACATATGTTCGACCATATTATTTATTACGCCGGCTGAGTAATTTTATTCCAGAGTTTGTTCCTACTTATGTGTCATATTCGAGTTATAGATTGTCGGCGCATTGATGGCATCATATGAGATATGAGTCAGTGTTTAAGGCTGCTTAATGCCTCAGCAGCTTGTACTGGGTGAGACGAGATTATTGGACCTGAAATTTGTACAATCTCATTTATACGAGGTACATTAAAGGGAAAATATCATTATTCAGTTCAGAATGAGGTAATGTTTCTTGTCAGGAGGAGAGACTCCATGAATTATTGATTCGGCAGGTGTTATGAGTTTCTACACGTCTCTTTCATTGTGGAAGTATTGCGAGAGTTGGAGCAGGATTTATATACATCATGAGATGTATTGCGAGCATCGGATTTGTGAAATCACAACTATTATGATCGGAGAATGTTATTATGGGCATGTGAATTATATGGGGCATGGTCTGAACTCAGCAAAAGGTGTATGATCGTGTTTTGGTACGGTGTGTGGTAATTGGTACGGTGTTCGTATATTAGAATCAGGTCTTGTGGAGAAATTCAGAGGTTGAAATTTAGTTCTAAGGCTTATTGGCTAAATAAAAGGGAGGATCTTCATTCTGACTCGAGCTAACATGTTCAACTAGATAGTGGTGGCACGAGTAGGTGAACGAGGTGTTGCACAGTGATTTTGGACAACTCCGGAGCAGTTCTTAGCACGTTCGAAGACGAACGTATGTTTAAGTGGGGGAGAATGTAATGACCTGACCGGTCATTTTGAGCTCTAGCGCGTCGTTCGGCGGTTTGAGGCCTTGAGTAGTTTCACTTCAGGTATTATGACTTGTATATATGGTTGGAAGGGAATTTCGGGAAGCTCGAGATTGATTTGGAAAGAAAATTCCAATTATGGAAGCTTTAAGTTGGAAGAATTGACTAAGGTGTGACTTTTGAGTAAACGACCTTGGAATCGGGATTTGAAGGTTCCAATAGGTTCGTATGATGACTTCGAACTTGGGCGTATGTTCAGGTTGAGTATCGGATCACCCGGGAGCATTTCGACGCTTATTGCAGAAGGTTGGTATTTTAAGAGTTTAAGAAGTTCTTAAGTTTGTCTTGAAGTGGATTTTTAATGTTATCGATGTCCATTTGGGATTTCAAGCCTTGGAATAGGTTCATATTGTGACTTATGAATTGTGATTCAATGTTTGGCGTTATTTCGGACTGTTTTGATATGAATCGGACACGTTCGTCGAAGTTTAAAAGTTTAAAAGTTTAAAGAAGGATTTCGATCGTCAATCCGTAGCTTCAATGTTGTTTGGCAAGGTTTGATTCCTCGACTAAGTTCGTAGTGCATTTTGGGACGTGTTGGTATATTTGGTTAAGGCCCTGAGGGCCTGGGGTGGATTCCGGATGGTTAACGGATTGATTTTTGGACTTAAGAAATGCTGAAGTTGGGCAACAGCTGGTGTGATCGCTTCTGCGATGTCTTGGTCACAGAAGCGACATCGTAGAAGTGAGGTCAAGCTCGCAGAAGCGAAACGGGAAGGGACTGGCAGTGGCTGCAGGTGCGAAGGTTTTCCCGCATCTGCGTGGCTGCAGAAGTGGCCTAGTAGTCGCAGAAGCAGTAGGGAGTGAGACAGGCTGGAGGTGCAGGTGTGAGGCTTGTGCCACACATATGGGACCGCAGAAGCGGATTCTTGGTCGCAGGTGCAACTCCGCAGAAGCTGAGTCTTGTCCGCAGATGAAAATGTGGGGGTGGGGGGTGAAGGGTGACCGCAGAAGCGATTTTTTGGCCGCACCTGCGGAACCGCAGAAGCGGTCAAGTGGCTGCAGGTGCAAGAGGTCGCTAGGCAGTGTGTTCTTTTAAGAACGGGATTTGGCCCATTTTCTTTCATTTTCACTTGGTTGGGGCGATTTTGGAGAGCGTCAAGGGGAGATTTTCATCAAGCAACACAAGGTAAGTGATTCCCACCTATTATAAGTTAAATACATGGTTTGTATATGGATCTCAACATGGAAATTAGTAGAAATTTGGGATTTTGGTAGAAAACCTAGAATATGGTATATTTGAATTTTGACCACGAAATTGGACATAGAATTTGGAATAAGTTAAATATTTTAGTTCGTGGTGTTATGGGTAAAGTTTATCTTCGAAAATTTTTGGAATCCGGGTACGTGGGCCCAAGGGTTGATTTTATCGACTTTTCAAGCGGAGTTGGGGATTGTTATTAATTGATTAACTATGGGTAATAGAGTATATATTTATGGATTTGAACATTTTTTTTTTGGCTAGTTTTGAAGAGACGGGCATTGATTTAAGGTGTTTGAGAGGCGTTGGAGCCGATTTTGGAACTTCGGAGCGAGGTAAGTCTCCTATCTAACTCTGTGAGGGGGAACTACCCTTAGGTGAGGTATTTGTTATGTGCTACTTGTTGCGGGGGCTACGTACGCACAAGGTGACGAGAGTCCGTGCATAGCTAGATTCATGTTATGTCCGGGTAGGTTCCTGCCATGCTATAACTATATTATTTAAGTTGTCTCTTACTTATTAAATTCATTTATTTTACGTTGCGAATGGAGACTAGACTTGTGTAGAGTGATAGACTTGCTATTGTAGATATTCGACGGGCTTCATGATTAGCCGCGATATAATTGTATTCCTCTTGCGAATTTGTCCCGCGTCATGTGTTCTTGTCGAAAGGTTTCCCTAAAAATTTATAACTCACACGTCTATTCATGAGGGGGGTCAAGGACCCGTCAAAACTTTTTACTCTAATGGGATCGGGCCGTTCGCCTCGGCAGGATAGATACATCTATGGTTCGTTTATTCGACCCTCGGCAGTGCACACACTATAATAGATCAGGTCGTACGCCTCGGCAGGATTATGTACCACACTCTCATGGAAGTGGGCCGTTCACCTCGACAATAAAATAGATGTATCTATGGTTCAGAAATATTATGATGGATCGGGTCGTACGTCTCGACAATTCTATAAAATACTCTTATGAATTTGTGCGTAATAATTGATATGAAGGCAGTATATTTATGAGTTTTCCTTATTTGAACTGTGGCGACCTATTTGGTGAGGTCCATTATATATACTCCGATTGAGGAGGTAACTACAAGCTGAGAGTTTGAGTTATTGCTGAGAGGAGAATTTTACCACGTGTTTATACTTGTTATTTCGTTTATTTTCTCTGACTTTCACCTGTTTACTTCTACTGTATCTGTCTTATTGGACCACTAGTAAGTGTTGATGTCGACCCCTCGTCACTTCTTCTCTGGGGTTAGGCTAGATACATACTGGGTACGCGTTGATTTACGTACTCATGCTACACTTGCTGCACTTTTTGTGTATGTACAGATATGTCTGGTGGTCTTTTGGGCGCAGAGGCGCGGCTATTGCTGGGACTTTATCATGAGCTGCATTTCATGTTATGATCCGCAGCCTACAAAGTCTCCATTAGAGTATTTTATATTCTCCTGTCTAATTTTTATTCCATACAGATGTTGTAGTTTATTATATTTCCTAGTTGATGCTCATCCACTTGTGACACCGGGTGTTGGGGGTTCTTACGGGTTGTTCATTATTGTAGTTCGTGTAAATATTAACCTTTACTCTGTAAATTCTATTTCATAGTATTTAATTAATGAAAATCATGATTTCAAAATACTAAAAATGAGTAATTAAGTGATCAATCACTGTTGGCTTGCCTGACGGCGGTGTTAGGCGCCATCACGACCTTTAGTGGATTTTGGGTCGTGACATAGGAGTATGACTCTATTGAAGTCTTTAGGGGTTCCATTTTTTAACTTGTAAACTTGCAGACCTATTAAGAGATTTGATCATGTCCCAGATATCTTTGATAATCTCTGTAAATGTTTAGCCACGATTGTTTGGTCTGAATCTTCATTGGTGACCTTTAAAGGTTTAAGTGGTATTATCAACCCATGTATGTGCTAGAAGCAAACCAATCAGTTCACACTTGGTTTTCCAGAAACAAGAACATTTGTATATGTTGAGTTGTTGCATATATGACCCTATATAGCTTGCCTTTCATTTGAATGTGTTCTTCTCTAATGTTCTGTAACGACCCGGCCGGACATTTCGAGAGTTGTAGCCCGGTTCCCCCATTTCCAGCTCCCTTTGTACTTTATAGTTGTTATGTGACTTGCCGGGATAGTGGATTCGGGTCCGGAGGGATTTTAGAATGAAATGAGACACTTAGTCTCAATGTTGGAAGCTTAAGTTGAACAGGTTGACCGGATGTTGACTTATGATTAAATGACTCTGGAATGGAAATTTGATGGTTCCCTTAGCTCCGTTGGGTGATTTTGGATTTAGGAGCGTGTCCGAATTGTGATATGGAGGTCCGTAGTTGGATTAGGCTTGAAATGACGAAAGTTGGAAATTTTAAAAGTTTGACTGGGATCGGACTTTTTGATATCGGGATCGGACTAGAATTCTGAAAGTTGGAGTAGGTCCGTAATGTAAAATGTGACTCATGTGCAAAATTTAGGGCCAATCAGACGTGATTTGAGAGGTTTTGGCGTCGTTTGTAGAAGTTGAATTTCCATAGCTTCAATAGGCTTGAATTGGGGTGTGATTCGTGTTGTTGAAGTTGTTTGATGTGATTTGAGGAATCGACTAAGTTCGTATATTGCTTTGGGACTCGTTGGTATGATTGGTTGAGGTCCCGGGGACCTCGGGTTGATTTCGGATGGTTAACGGAGCAAAATGGTACTTAGTACATGGCTGAAACTAGAACCCTTCTGGTGTGATCGCACCTTCGAAGGGTTGGCCGCAGGTGCAATGCCTCAGATACAGCTGGACTTGCACAGAAGCGGAGCTAGGTTGGCCTGGGCAGGGCGCAGGTGCGAGGGTTTAACCACATCTACGAGCCCGCAGGGCGAGCGAGGCTCTACAGATGCGGAGATGAGGGAAAGGTATATTTTCGTAGAAGCGGACGTGTTTGCGCAGATGCGCACCCGCAGAAGCGGTCTTACGACCGCAGAAACGGAAGTTGGCGAGGAAGCTGGGACCGCCGAAGCGGCTGGGACGCCCGTAAAAAGGTTCGCGATTTTGGCTTCATTTTAACATTTTGAGATCGGTGAAAGGTGATTTTTAGAGAGATTTCATGTGGGTGTTTGGGGTAAGTGATTCTTACCTAGTTTTGATTAATTTCCATGATTATGCCTTTGATTTCATCATTAAATTAGTGATTTGGGGTAGAAACTTTGGGGAAGATGGAGAAAAGTCCTTAGGCTAGATTTTGAGGTTTTGATTGGGATTTCGGTATCGGATTTGAGTAAATGTGGTATGGTTGAACTCATGGTCGAATGGGTGTTCGGATTTTGTGACTTTTGTCGGATTTCGAGATATGGGCCCGAGTGCCGGCTTTAGCCGATTTCTAATTTTGATTAATAAATTCGTATTTTCTTGTGGAATTGATTTCCTTTAGCCCATGTTGATTGGTACTGCTTGTGGCTATATTTGGGTCATTTTCAGGCCGATTTGCGAGGCAAAGGTGTGTTGGAGTAGATATTTGCTTGGATTGAGGTAAGTAACACTTCTAAACTTGGCTTTGAGGGTTCGAAGCCCCGAATTATGTATTATATTATTGGAGTTGAGGTGACGCACATGCCAAGTGACGGGCGTGCGGGCGTGCACCATGTGAACTATGACTTGGTTGATTCCATAGAACTGTACAGTGGATTTATCTTGTTGATATCCGTGTTGTCATCATGTGATAAAGTAATTGAGCTGTCAATCGTGCTAGATATCATCTCTGGGCTATGTGCTGATACTGTTGGGACCCATAGTGGTTGTTTCTTGCTATTGGCTCATTGATTTCATTGAAATTTCGTACTCAGTCATATTTATTCATTACATATTATATCTCTCAGTCTTTATTGCTATTCATTGATACATCATATCATTATAGTCGGGCAAGTTTCATGGCAACGGTGAGCCCTTGAGAGAGAGACTGGAGAGATTGATGACTAATTGAGGCCAAGGGCCGGATTATGAGTGATATTTATGGGATCAGGCTGCACGCCGCAGCGGGTTTTACTGATTTATATAGCACTTGGGCTGAAGGAGCCCTCCGGAGTCTGTACATACCCCTAATGAGCGCAGTTGATTGATATTGAGGGATGGATCTTCCCGGGACATAGATCTTGCCTAAAGCATTTATACCTATGGATGGATCTTCCCAATAGGCTGAATTGGCCCTACATAGTACTAAGTGACTGACTTTCACTTTATGTATATATTTTTCGGGATGGATCTTCCCTCAGCCGGATTGGCCATATACAGTACTGAGTGATCGAGCATTTTGAGAGCGTGAGCATATGAGGCTTCGAACATGGTGCATCAAATACAGCATATGCGTTGGCATGTAGAAGTAGAGAAGTTATATTCTTCATATCATTCAAAATTGATCTATCTTACTGGTATTGAGTTTAACGGTTGTATTTGAAAACATGTCTATGTTTCTGCACTTTTATTTTTATATTGAGATGCACCAGCTGAGTCCGTTACTACTTTTAGTCCAAAGGTTAGATTTGTTACTTATTGAGTTGGTTGTACTCACGCTACAGCCTGCACATCATGTGCAGATCTAGGTGCTTCCGGTCATGGCGGCTGCTGAGTTGTGGAGATAGGATCTTTGGAGATTATCGAGGTAGTTGCATGGCATTCGCAAATCTTGACTCTCCTTCATTATTATCATTTATATTTCAGTTCTTATTCCCTAGACATTGTATTTAGCTATATCCTTTTATAGATGCTCATGTACTTGATGACACCCCAGTTTTGAGAGTGATTTGTATTAAGCTGCAAATCATATTCTGTTTTTAAAATGTTTTTCTTAAACTTAACTGCTTCCGTGTTTTTCACTTTTGTTGTGTTGAAATGGTTGAGTAGTTGGCTTTCCTAGTTCCACAATAGACGCCATCACGACTGTTTGATTTTGGATCGTGACAAGTTGGTATCAGAGCCTAGGTTACATAGGTCTCACGAGTCATGAGCAGGTTTAGTAGAGTCTTGCGAATCGGTACAGAGACGTCTGTACTTATCATCGAGAGGTTGCCGAATCCTTAGGAAACTTCACATTCTTGTATTCTTGTCATGCGGATTTGTTGATTCTGGTACCTAAACTTCTGTTATCATATTCTCTCACAGATGGTGAGGACACGTGCTACCGGGCAGGATGGACAGCCACCAATACCACCAGCTAGGGCCGCGAGAGGCCGAGGTCGCAGTAGAGGCCGCGGTAGGGGCAGAGGTGCAGCTGTGCAGCAGCTAGGGCAACACCTGTAGATCCGCCAGATACCCCAGTTCAGGAGCAGGTTCTAATTATGGATGAGCTAGTAGGGCCAGCTCAGGCACCAACTGTGCCCATTGTGATTCCAGGCATTCAGGAGGCTCTAGCTCAAATTTGACTGTGTGTACCAGCCTTGTTCGGGCGGTCTCATTTCCGGCAGCAGCAGCTACTTCTCAGTTCGGGGGAGGTGCTCAGACTCCCACCGCCTATACACCAGAGCAGGTGATGCAGGGACTTCAGACGCCGGGGCCACTACCAGCCGAGCCGATTGCAGCTACTCAGGGCCATGTGGTCCCCGTTATGGCTGATGATGAGCAGTGGAGACTAGAGAGGTTTGGGAGGCTCCAGCCTCCATCTTTCAGTAGGGCAAAGTCGGAGGATGCCAGTGATTCTTGGATAAGTGCCAGTGGATGCTTTGCACGGCTGGTATTCTAGAGACCGGTGGGGTCTCGTTCACTACTTTTCAGTTCATTGGGGCTGCCTTCAGATTGTGGAAGGCTTATGAGAGGTGCAAGCCGGTCGGTGCAGCACCACTTACATGGCAGGAGTTCTCTGTTCTCTTCTTGAAGAAGTTCGTGCTGTAGTCTCACAGAGAGGAGTTGCGCGGACAATTTGAGCAACTACGTCAGGATGGCCTGTCTGTGACGCAGTATGAGATGAGGCTTTCTGAGTTGTCCCGTCATGCAGTTTGGTTGATTCTCACTAATAGGGAGAGGATTAGGAGGTTCATTGATGGCCTCATATATCAGTTGCGGTTGCTTATGACTAGGGAGAGGGTGTCTGGTGCTACTTTCGATGAGGTTGTTAATATTGCTCGGCAGATAGAGGTGGTTCATAGCCAGGAGTGGGAGGAGAGGGAGGCCAAGAGGCCTCGTGGATCAGGTAGTTTCAGTGGTGTTTCCTCTAGGGGTCAGTTCTACCCCAACAGGGGATGTCCATATAGGCACGCCCAGACGGCTCGTCCAGTTCACTGTGGCGCATCATCCGGCCAGGGTCACTCATCTCTCAGTGTCCTTCCAGCTAAGAGTTCTTCATGTGCACCATCAGCTCAGGGTTCATCTATGCTGGGTACTTCTGATAGTTATTCTAGTTCTCAAGGTCCGTCTCAGTACTCACCGCCATTCACATGAGAGGTTGTTTTGAGTGTGGAGATTTGGGTCACCTCAAAAGGCATTGTCCCCGCCTTTCGGGAGGTCCAGCTCAGTAGAGGAGTCAGACTACGACTTCAGCACCAGTTTCTTTACCATCCACCTGGCCAGCTCGGGGTGGGGCACAGTCAACTAGGGGTCACCCAAGAGTGGGAGGCTAATCAGGTGAAGCCAGGCCCGATTCGATGCTATTCCTGCCAGGCCCAATATTGTTGCTTCCGATGCAGTAATCACAGGTATTGTCTGAGTATGCCACAGGGATGCCTTTGTATTATTTGACCCTGGTTCCACTTATTTGTATGTATCATCATATTTTGCTCATTATCTGGATATGCCCCGTGTGTCCCTAGTTTCATCTATTCATGTATCTACGCCAGTGGGCGATATTATTATTGTGGATCACGTATGTCGGTTGTGTGTAGTGACTATTGGGGAATTGAAGACTAGAGTGGATCTCTTGCTGCTTAGTATGGTTGACTTCGACGTGATCGTGGGAATGGATTGGTTGTCTCCATGTCATGTTGTTCAGAATTGTCACGCTAAGACTGTGACGTTGGCGATGCTGGGGTTGCCAAGGATTGAGTGGAGAGGTTCTCTAGACTATGTTCCCAGCAGAGTGATTTCATATTTGAAGGCCCAACGGATGGTTGGAAGGGTTGCTTATCTTATTTGGCCTTTGTGAGTGATATTGGTGCTGATACCCCTACTATTGCTTATGTCCTGGTGGTGCGAGATTTTCCAGATGTGTTTCTAGCAGATCTGCCGGGCATGCCACCCGACAGGGATATTGACTTTGGTATTGACCTAGTGCCGGGCACTCAGCCTATTTCTATTCCACCGTATCGTATGGCACCGGCTGAGTTGAAGGAATTGAAGGAGCAACTTTAGGAACTCCTTAATAAGGGGTTTATTAGGCCTAGTATGTTACCTTGGGGTGCACCAGTTATGTTTGTGAAGAAGAAGGATGGTACTATGAGGATGTGCATTGATTATAGGCAGCTGAACAAACTCACAATCAAGAACAAGTATCCTTTGTCGTGTATTGATGATTTGTTTAAGCAGCTATAGGGAACGAGGGTGTTCTTTAAGATGGATTTAAGGTCTGGGTATCACCAGCTATAGGGAACAAGGGCATTGGTCTTTTGGGCTGACCAATGCCCTCATAGCATTCATGCATCTGATGAACAGTGTATTCCATCCTTATCTTGACTCGTTTTTCATAATGTTCATTGATGATATCCTGGTGTACTCTCGTAGCCCGGAGAAGCATGCCCAGCATTTGAGGATTGTGTTGCAGCGGTTGAGAGAGGAGAAGCTTTACGCTAAGTTGTCCAAATGTGAGTTTTGGCCTGGTTCAGTGGCATTCTTGGGGCACGTGGTGTCCAGTGAGGGGATTCAAGAGGATCCAAAGAAGATAGAGGCGGTTTAGAGTTGGCCTAGACTGTCCTCATCTACCGAGATTCGGAGCTTTCTCGGCTTGGCTGGTTATTATTGTCTCTTTGTAGAGTGTTTCTCGTCTATTGCATCACCTTTACCAAGTTGACCCAGAAGGGTGATATCTTCAGGTGGTCGGATGAGTGTGAGGAGAGCTTTCAGAAGCTCAAGACTGCCTTGACCACAGCTCCAGTGCTAATGCTACCTTCAGCTTCTCCTTCTTATACAGTGTATTATGATGCTTCTCAGATCGGTATTGGGTGTGTTTTAATGCAGGAGGTTAGAGTGATTGCTTATGCTTTGCGCCAATTGAAGCCCCATGAGAAGAACTACCGTGTCCATGATTTGGAGTTAGCTGCCATCGTTCATGCATTGAAGTTATGGAGGCATTATCTCTACGGTGTGTCTTGTGAGGTGTTTACAGATCACCGGAGTCTCTAGCACTTGTTCAAATAAAAGGATCAAAATTTGAGGCAGCGGAGATGGTTGGAGCTGCTAAAGAACAAAGATTTTTGTATCATCTGGGAAAGGCCAATGTGGTAGCCGACGCCTTGAGTAGAAAGGTAGTGAGTATGGGTAGCCTTGCTTTCATTCCTGTTGGTTAGAGACCTCTTGCAGTTAATGTTTAGGCCTTGGCAACCCAGTTCGTGAGATTAGATGTTTCGTAACCCAGTCCGGTTCTAGCTTGTGTGGTATCTCGGTCTTTCTTGTATGATCGGATCAGAGAGCGCCAGTATGATGATCCTCATTTGCTTGTCCTTAAGGACACGATTCAGCACGGGGATTCCAGAGATGTTACTATTGGAGATGATGGGGTATTAAGGATGCAAGGTCGGATCTGCGTACCTAATGTGGATGGGCTACGTGAGTTAATTCTTGAGGAGGCCCATAGTTCGCGGTATTCCATCCATCTGGGTGTTGTGAAGATGTATCAGGACTTGAGGCAGCATTATTGGTGGAGAAGAATGAAGAATGACATAGTGGGGTTTGTAGCTCGGTGCCTCAACTGTCAGCAGTTAAAGTATGAGCATCAGAGATCGGGCGAATTGCTTCGGAGGATAGATATTCCAGTATAGAAATGGGGGCAGATCACCATGGATTTTGTAGTTGGGCTCCCACGGACTTCGATGAAGTTCGATGCTATTTGGGTGATTATGGATTGGCTGACCAAGTCCGCACACTTTATTCCAATTGGTACTACTTATTCTTTGGAGCAGTTGCCTGAGATTTACATCTGAGAGATTATTCGCCTTCACGGTGTGCCAGTGTCCATCATTTCAGATCGAGGCACGCAATTTACATCGCAGTTTTGGAGAGCCGTGCAGTGAGAGTTGGCCACCCAGGTTGAGTTCAGCATCGGACGAATAGTCCGAGCGCACTATTCAGATATTGGAGGACATGTTACGCGCTTGTGTCATTGATTTTGGGGGTTCTTGGGATCAGTTTCTGCCACTCGCGAAGTTTGACTACAAAAATAGCTACTATCGAGCATTCAGATGGCTCCATATGAGGCTTTATATGGGAGACTGTGTAGATCTCCGGTGGGTTGGTTTAGGCCAGGTGAGGCTAGGCTATTGGGTACTGACTTGGTTCAGGATGCATTGGACAAGGTTAAATTGATTCAAGATCGGCTTCGCACGATGCAGTCTAGGCAGAAGAGTTATGCCGACAGGAAGGTTCGTGATGTTGCTTACATGGTTGGGGAGAAGGTTCTGCTCAAGGTTTCACCCATGAAGGGTGTTATGAGGTTCGGAAAGAAGGGCAAGTTGAGCCCTAGGTATATCGGGCCATTTGAGGTACATTAGAGGATTGGGGAGGTGGCTTACAAGCTTGCCTTGCCACCTAGTTTGTCAGGTGTGCATCCAGTGTTTCATGTTTCTATGCTCTGAAAGTATGTCGGAGATCTGTCTCATGTTTTGGATTTCAGCACGGTTCGATTGGATGGTGATTTGACATATGATGTGGAGCCGGTCGCTATTTTGGATCGGTAGGTTTGAAAGTTGAGGTCAAAGGACATAGCTTCGATGAAGGTGCAGTGGAGAGGTCAGCTAGTTGAGAAGGCTACTTGGGAGACCGAGCGGGAGATACGGAGCAGATATCCACACTTATTTGAGACTCTAGTTACGTTTCTAGACCCGTTTAAGGTCGAACGTTTGTTTAAGAGGGGGAGGATATAACGACCCGGCCGGTCATTTCGAGAGTAGTAGCCTCGTTCCCCCATTTCTTGCTCCTTCTGTACTTTATAGCAGTTATGTGACTTGCCGGGGTAGTCGGTTCGGGTCCAGAGGGATTTCAGAATGAAATGAGACGTTTAGTCTCAATATTGGAAGCTTAAGTTGAACAGGTTGACCGTATGTTGACTTATGAGTAAATGACTCCAGAATGGAGTTTTGATTGTTCTGTTAGCTCCCTTGGGTGATTTTGGACTTAGGAGCGTGTCCGGATCTTGATTTGGAGGTTCGTAGTTGGATTAGGCTTGAAATGGGAAAAGTTAGAAATTTGGAAAGTTTGACCGAGAGTGGACTTTTTGATATCGGGATCGGAATGGAATTCCGAAAGTTGGAGTAGGTCCGTAATGTCAAATGTGACTTGTATGCAAAATTTGGGGTCTATCAGACGTGATTTGATAGGTTTCAATGTCGTTTGTAGAAGTTGAATTTTGAAATTGCTTGATGTGATTTGAGGGCTCGACTAAGTTCGTATCGCATTTTGGGACTCATTGGTATGATGGTTGAGGTCCCGGGGGCCTCGGGCCGATTTCGGATGGTTAATGGATTGAAATGAGATTAGGCCATGGCTGAAACTGGAACCCTTCTGGTGTGATCACATCTGCGAGGGGTTGGCCGCAGGTGCGATGCTGCAAATGCGGCTGACTTGCGCAGAAGCGGAGCTGAGCTAGCCTGGGCAGGGTAGGTGCGAGGGTTTAACTGCATCTGCGAGCCCACAGGTGCGAGGAAGGCTCTGCAGATGCGGAGATGAGGGAAAGGCTTATTTCCGTAGAAGCGGATGAGTTTGCGCAGATGCGGTCTTAGGACCGCATAAGCGGAAGTTGGCGAGGAAGCTGGGACCGCAGAAGCGGCTGGGACGCCCGCAGGAGTGGATGAGGGGACAGTTGGAGCAAAGGGATCCTTAGAAGTGGATAAGTTGTCGCTTCTGCGATGCCACAGATGCGGCTAAGTATCCGGAGAATCAGAAGTGCTGGATAGAACACTTAAATACAAGGGTTTGCGACTTCGGCTTCATTTTAACATTTTGAGCTCGGTGGAAGGCGATTTTTGAAGAGATTTTTATATGGGTGTTTGGGATAAGTGATTCTTACCTAGTTTTGATTAATTTCTGTGATTATGCCTTTGATTTCATCATTAAATTAGTGATTTGGGGTGGAAACTTTGGAGAAGATGGAGAAAAGTCCTTAAGCTAGATTTTGAGGTTTTGGTTGGGATTTCGGTATCAAATTTGAGTAAATGTGGTATGGGTGAACTCGTGGTCAATTGGGTATCGGATTTTGTGACTTTTGTCGGATTTTGAGACGTGGGACCGGGGACCAATTTTGAGCCGATTTTTGATTTTCATTAATAACTTCATATTTTCTTGTTGAATTGATTTCCTTTAGCCCATGTTGATTGTATTGTACTGCTTGTGGCTAGATTTGGGTCATTATCAGGCCGATTTGTGAGGCAAAGGTGTATTGGAGTAGAGATTTGCTCGGATTGAGGTAAGTAACACTTCTAAACCTGGCTCTGAGGGTTCGAAGCCCCGAATTATGTGTTATATGATTGGTGTTGAGGTGACGCATATGCCAAGTGACGGGCGTGCGGGCGTGCACCGTGAGAACTATGACTTGGTCGATTCCATAGAACTGTATAGTGGATTTATCTTGTTGATATCTGTGTTTCCATCATGTGATAAAGTAATTGAGTTGTCAATCCGGCTAGAGATCATCTCTAGGCTATGTGCTGATATTGTTGGGACCCATTGTGGTCGTTTCTTGTTGTTGACTCATTGATTTCATTGAAATTTCATACTCAGTCTTATTCATTCATTACATATCATATCTCAGTCTCTGTTTCTATGCATAGATACATCATATCATTATTGTCGGGCAAGTTTCATGGCACTGTGAGCCCGTGAGAGAGAGACTGGAGAGATTGATGACTGAGTGAGGCCAAGGGCCTGATTATAAGTAACATTTATGGAATCGGGCTGCACGCTGCAGCAGGTTTTACTAATTTATGATAGCGCTTGGGCTGAAGGAGCCCCTCCAGAGTCTGCACACACCCCAGTGAGCGCGGTTGATTGATATTGATGGATCTTCCCTGGACATGGATCTTTTCCCAAGCATTTATACTTGGGGATGGATCTTCCGCATGGGCTGGATTGGCCCTATCTAGTACTAAGTGACTGACTGTCAATTGATGTATATATTTTCCAGGATGGATCTTCCCTGGGCCAGATTAGGCATATACAATACTGAGTGATCGAGCATTTTGAGAGCGTGTGTATACGAGTCTTTCATCATGGTGCATCACATAACATGTGCATTGGCATGTAGAAGTAGAAAAGTTATATTCTTCATATCATTCAGAATTGATCTATCTTACTGGTATTGAGTTTAACTGTTGTATTTGAAAGCATGTCTATGTTTCTGCATTGTTATTTTTATATTGAGCTGTACCGGCTGAGACCGTCACTACTTTCAGCGCAAAGGTTAGAATTGTTACTTATTAAGTTGGTTGTACTCACTCTACACCCTGCACCTCATGTGCATATCCAGGTGCTTCTGGTCACGGCGGCTGCTGAGTTGTGGAGATAGGATCTTCGGAGATTATCGAGGTAGTTGCATGGCGTTCGCAGACCTTGACTCTCCTTCATTATCTTCATTTATATTTCAGTTCTTATCCCCTAGATGTTGTATTTGGCTATATCCCTATATAGATGCTCATGTACTCGGTGACATCCCGGTTTTGGGAGTGATTTGTATGAAGCTGCAAATTATATTATGTTTTTAAAAGGTTTTTCTTAAATTTAACTGCTTCCGTGTTTTCAAGCTTTTGTTGTGTTGAAATGGTTGAGCAGTTGGCTTTCCTAGTTCCATGATAGGCGCCATCACAACGATTTTATTTTGGCCGTGACATATTCAAACCTTTACAGCATGCTTGTGATGCTTTTGCTCCTTTCTTGTGTACATTCGAAAGTCAGATCCTTAATTGCACCTGATATGTTTTTTTTTTTTAGTGTCAAATGTAGATTATATGTTCTTATGTTAGGAGGAAAAGTATATTTTTTTGGTAAGTAATACTATAGCATTCAGTTTACATTGAAAGGGCCTCATTGGCATTTAAACATGTAAGAAAAATATATTGTTAGTGTTTAAGAGTATTTGGGAATGGAGTTTAACTCTAGGTTGGACTGCCCTCCTCGGCACAAACATTGCCCTGGGCCTTGAGTCCCTTGGGAACTTTGAAGTGTCAGGAGATTCAAAGGGAGCATCCACCTTAAGTAAAACTTCCTCCATAGCCCTTAATTCATTGACACATTTAATTCTTTGGGGGGTTTAATGTTTAATGACAACGAAAGGTTTTTAATGTAAATTATTTGCCGAGTATAACTATCACATTAATATAATTCCCCATAGTATTCGAATATTGTTAAATTACTTGTTCCAGTTGTCTGTCTATATGCATTCCATACATGTTTTGAATATGTTGAAAATGTGGGATATACTTCTAATAATCTTCTTCCTTTTTGGGCAGTATATATTTGAGACTGCTAAGTTCCTAAGGAACTCAGGCCCAAACCAGCTTTGTTGTATTTTTGGAGGATCCAGTCAGCTATAGTCGCGTCTTTTAATTGCTGGGCCTACCTTATTGAGGCCCAACCATCAGAGTCCAGTCTTCTCTCCCTTATTTCTTTTGTAATTATTCATTGCTTCCATAGCCTAGTTTACTGCTTTCGTTACTTTCTCCTACTGCCTTTGACGTGTTATCATATTTCATTATCATGTATTTAACACTCATATATTAGATTATGTGCGTTTCCTTCATGCTTTAATATCAATTGAACATAAGCAAACTTTAACTAATATAGGATTTAAAGAGAATTAGTTAGTAATTAATCTTCGTTCCACTAATGATAGTTTATTCATCTTGTTCACTCACTCGCTTTTTCTCAAGATTTTTTGAAGCTCGGACTCTAGTCAAAAACAGCAGCTCGTTTTCAAAAGGGAAAATCAAAAAAGGATAGCTGGTTTTTACTAACGTGGAATGAAATCAGATTTTCATATAAAAACAATAAGGTACTATCGCCTCAAGAGAGTTTTCACAGATCGCCTCTTTTTCAGATTTCCAAATCAAGGTACATTTAAAATCACTCTCGTACAAACATCTTTAGAATCATAAATATCTATTCTCTCAGTCAATTACTTCCATAACTTAATAACTACAAGCCTTAAAATACATACTACTTTCAGAACGCTTTTAACATTCCATCTCACATCCTCCTTAAGTCTCATATCTGTTTTATATATATATATATATATATATATATATATATATATATATATATATATATATATATATATAGAGCATAGCATAAATAACTGATTCCTAAAAAAAATTAGTCTAAGTCCTATGGAGCTACCTCGGTAGATCTTAAGGGGTGCCTAACACCTTCCCATTAGAGAACAAGAACCCTTACCCATAATCTTACTGGTTCGTGGACCTATAAGGAATACGACTTTGTAATTAAATAGGTATCCTAGTATACCTTTAAATATTAGATGGCGACTCTCTTTCATCAATAACAGAAAAACCACAAGTTGAATCCTGTCTTGACTAGTGCAAAATAGGGTGCAACACTCCCCTCTCTCACCTGGCGGATCCTCCGCCGCCGGCAATCGCACCACGGTGGCGACCCGTCTCCAATCACCTCCAAATTTTCACTAGAAAACCACCTTCTCCTCCTCATCTCATATCTCAACTCCATTTTCCTCAAAACTTGTCTAGAGCTTCTCGATTTTTAGATCAAAAAAATTGAAGCCGTAGATTCTTCCCCTTTTTCAATGATCAACCACACCAAGGCTTCTACGAATGTGTTTCTTATATCAATCAAATGGTTTCGCTGAGACTTTTCGACTGAATTTAGTTGCATGACATTTCACGGTGGCTGGACTCCGGTCAACCTTCCATTGACAGGATTTCTAACAATTTTCCGTACCCTTTCTCCTCCGGTCAAAATCCTCAATATCTCAAAGTGACAGACCTTGTAGTCTTGGAGTATCTCCCTACATTCGATTCTTTGGCTGGCCATGGTCGTTATCATTACATATAGCATTGGATCTACCTTTCAAGCGTGAACCGGTGCTTGTGTGACGATATCGATCACTGCCCGAATTCCTTGTGGCCGCCATTGATGACTCTCGATAGGTAATTCCTCTTCCTCTATTATTCAGTTTCTTCTTGTTCTTCTGCAAACTAATCTATAGTCTGATTCGTCTTAATCCTCCTTGTTTTTCTCCGTACGTGATTTAGATTGTTTGGTTTAGTTTGTTTGGAGTTGGCATGACTGAAACTATAGTTTAAATACATGTCCAAGTTAGTTAATCACTTTGAATCTGTTTTAATTTCTTTATTTGGAATTGTTTGTTTGATCTGTTTTAATTTCATTCAACAAAATTGTTTGTTTTCATCCTTTTTTGATTTGGCATCTAGGCTTGTTGTGTTTAAGCTATTGAGTCTGGGAGATTATAGAAACCAATATGTTTGAATTTGGGTCATGGGCCTGTTGGCGAAAGGCCCAGGCAATGCTGGTAGTGAAATGCAATTTACAAAGTTAAAAGGGGTAGTTGGAGAAATATTTTTGAAGGAATCTTGTTGTTACTTGGTTTAGGAAGCTTCTAGAAATAGGGGTAAGGACCACTTAGCAATAAAATATGGGGAGGTCGGGTAAATAACAGAATTAAAAGGATTGAAAAGGAAACATAATAACTAAAAGATGATGATTTCTGTTCTATATAACAGACTATTGATTCACACATTTCAGACACCACGGATAGATACACACTCCCTTAGAACCTCATTCACTCTCATCTCATTTTCTATTCTTCTCTCATATGACACACACATTATCATCTACACAATACACTCACTCACACATTTTAGAGTACAAAGAAGCATTTGAAATTTGGAAAATTCGAATTAAGAACTAAAAAGCTCCAGAAAACCAAAACAAAAACCAAAAAAAATCTCTCAAAGTGATTTCAATTTCTGCTTGACTATTTCAGTTAATTTCTGGGTTTTCAAGTTGCTTTTGGATTCAAAATCAAAGTTGTTGCTGGAATTGATGGATCATATATCGCAGCGGAAGCAATTACAGTATCATATTCACATGTAAATTAAACAATTAGCACATACGGAGATTATTCGAGTTACCTCTTGAAGCGTGAACAAAGCAGATTAATCTCGGTCTCCAATTCTACAGTTGCAAGACCGCGACCTCAGCAAAACCTCCACAGTCTTCTACTGTATTACGCAAATAATATCCGGAAAGAGAAAATTTCGTTTGGGCAAAATTCCAAGGAAAAAAGAGTAAAAATAGTGCAAAATATGGCCAGCCCTATATTGAGTATATATAGCCACGTTCTTTAGGTTAAAACCCTTTTTCAAAACCTGTTAGGTTTTCTTCATCCACTAAGGAAAGGTTTCCTTTATTTTCTATTATTTAGGCACAGTAGGGACCACAAAATTTAATTAACAAGTCTTCCTATTATGGATAATTTCAAATTTTGAAATTAATTTCTACCATAATAAATTACGAATTATTCCACTAAAAATTCGTAATTGCACTCCTTAGTTCAATTTTGAAATTCTCCCATAAAACCTTATTTAACTCCCCATGTTAAGATTCAGAAACTAATCAATCAAATTAAAGTACTAACAACTTAATTTATCGATTACTTCCTTTAGACTTTCGCTTAACTTATTTCATGTGTCGGATACAAAATCCACCCGTCGGGTTTACACATGAAAATATATAAGCTTTCATGAAGGAGTATCATCAATCTCAAAAGCCGAGACATGGATTCTATCAACTAATTGTTACTTCGCCAATATATATCATTATTGTCTAATTTACCAGGTTTATTGACCCACGAAAGAATCTCGCCTTTTAATAAATCAAAATAATAAATGACATACGCAACTAATAATAATTATATCAAGATTAAGAGTATAAGTACATTGAATGGACTAGAGAAATTATTTTATTAAGTCGGTATAAAACACTTATCTCTACTTGATCCGTTCAATACATATAAAATATACTAGCACAAGAAGTCAAAATTAAACCATTCCCATAATCAAGATAAATTATATTTAATCTTGTGCTACAACCATTTCGATGGTTTGTCCAATTCCATCATTAGATTGTGAATATAAACTTTATGACTTATAAGAACCGATGATTTAATCTTTCGTGTATAAGCTAAACTCTATACACTAAATCATCTACTATATAAGCAATGGACACACAGACAAATACATGATCTATTTAAAATAAAACTTTATTAAATTGAATAAATGAATAAATAATTATTCCATAAAGAATACTATAACAATACGCATGGTTTATAGTATATCCTAACAATCTCCCACTTAGACTCATAACCACGCGTCTATAATTTTGACACCTATTCTGTCTACATGCCTATCAAAAGTCTTCTGTGGCAAGCACTTATAAACGGGTCCGCCAAGTTGTTCTCCTACGCAATCTTGGTGACTACTACATCCCCTCTTTGTACTATCTCACGACTTAAATTATATTTACGCTCAATGTGCTTTGCTCTTTTATGGCTTCGTGGCTCCTTCGAATTTTCAACCGCACCACTACTATCAAAAATAAAGTGTTATTGGTGCTTGAATTGAGGGAACCACACCCAACTCTCTTAGGAAGTTCCCGAGCCAAACCGCCTCTTTGACTGCCTCAGAGGCTGTCACATATTCAGCTTCCATGGTGGAATCAGCAACACAAGTATTCTTGATGCTCCTCCAACTTATGGCTCCACCTCTTAGAGTAAACACATTTCCTGAGGTAGACTTTCTAGAATCTCTATCTGATTGGAAATCTGAATCAGTGTACCCAATAGGCA
The DNA here is from genome assembly GCA_002018475.1 of Nicotiana obtusifolia. Taxonomy (NCBI): domain Eukaryota; kingdom Viridiplantae; phylum Streptophyta; class Magnoliopsida; order Solanales; family Solanaceae; genus Nicotiana; species Nicotiana obtusifolia. The sequence goes on along the minus strand of MCJB01052497.1, from coordinate 44,190 downwards.
CAAGGTCACCCGAATGGTAGACTAGCATGTAATCCCTAGTCCTTTTCAGGTACTTAATTATATGCTTAACCGCTATCCAATGCTCTCTCCCAAGATTATACTGAAATTTGCTAATAACGCCAACGGCAAAGCAGCTATCAGGTCTAGTACATAACATAGCATACATCAGACTCCCCACAGCAGATGCATAGGGGACCACCTTCATCTTTTCTATCTCTTCATCAGTTTTAGGAGACTAATCTTTAGATAGAGAAATTTCATGCCTGAATGGGAGAAAACCTTTCTTGGAATCATGCATGCTAAACCTGGAGAGTATTGTATCAATATAAAGAGCCTGGGATAAGCCTAATATCCTTTCTTGCAATCTTGCAAGAGCTTGATCCCAAGGATATGAGCCGCTTCTCCCAAATCCTTCATATCGAAGTGCGTGGACAACCACTGTTTAACTGAACAAAACATGCCCACATTATTTCCTATGAGCAGTATGTCATCCACATATAAGATTAAAAATGTCACTTTGTCCCCATCCCACTTCTTGTATACACAAGACTCGTTAAGACATTGATCAAAACCAAAAGTTTTAATTAATCGCCTTGTCAACACAAGTGTTTCATGACCTATATGCCTGTTTCAGTCCATAAATGGACCTTTTAAGCTTACACAACATATGTTCCTTGCCACTTTCCACGAAACCGTCTAGTTGCATCATATAGATGCACTCATCAAGACTTCCATTAAGAAAAGTTGTCTTGATATCCATTTACCGAATCTCATAATCATAATGAGTAGCAATGGATAAGAGAATCTTAATAGACTTAAGCATGGCTACCGGCGAGAAGGTTTCCTCATAATTGATCCCTTCTTTCTGAGTAAACTCTTTCGCTATAAGCCTTGCTTTAAAAGATTGCAATTTTCCATCTACACCTCTATTTTTCTTATAGATCCACTTGCATCCAATGGGTTTAACCCCATCAGGTGGTTCTACAAGATCCCAGACTTGATTAGAGAACATAGACCCCATCTCTGATTTCATAGCAGCAACCCACTTATCAGCATCATTATCATGTAGTGCTTGGTCTTAATTGGCAGGTTCGGAAGTTGGCTCCTTAGAGATCCTATCATATGATTCTCCAAAGAGCGTATAACAAACTAGTTGTCTTACTTCTCTCCCACTACGACTACGCACTACATCAGTTGCAACTACACTATTATGATCTTGTGGTTGAACCACATCATTATCAGGAACCTGAGTCTCCATGTTATCCATAGGGATATTAACGACTTCTTCATGTCGTGCAGTTTGCTCAACATAACTCCCACTACTTTGCGGTAGTATTACTTCGGGCACTTGTTCTTGCCGGACATCAAGTCTATTGACATTTCTCCCACTACTAAAATGCAATGGTATGTCAAAATCGACTTCCGGGGTTTGCATCTGGTCGTTTTGTTTTTCAGATGACTGAATTTCAATTCCTTCACTAAGTTCCTGTAAAACAAGTTTACTTCTAGGAACACAATTCATCAAATAGTCCTCTTCAAGAAATTTGGCATTTGTGCTAACAATTACCTTATTTTCTTTAGGAAAACAGAATAAACCACCTTTCGTCCCTTTTGGATAATGCACAAACACACATACATCCGTTCTCGCCTCTAATTTATCTGTTTTCTCTTTTAGCACGTGCCGGACAACCCCAAACTCGAATATGCCACAGACTAGGTTTGTGCCCAGTCCACAATTCTGCAGGGGTCAAAGGTACTGACTTTGAAGGAACTAAATTGATAACGTAATTTGTTGTTTCGAAGGCATGTCCCCAAAAGGACTATGGAAAATTGGAATACCTCATGATTGATCTAACCATTTCCATAAGAGTCCTATTTCTTCCTTCAGCTACACCATTTTGTTGTGGAGTTCCAGGTGCAGATAATTAAGAGGTAATTCCATATTCTGATAAATAACTAATGAATTTCGCAGAGAGGTACTCCTCATCACGATCAGATCGTAGTGTCTTGATATATTTATTATGTCTCTTTCAATCTCTGTCTTAAATTCTTTGAACTTTTTAAAACATTCAGACTTTCGACGCAACAAATAAATACATCCATACAAAACCACCTCTTGTCTGGACATTCATTGGACCACACAAATCAGAATGAATTAACTCTAATTTATCACTTGCTCGATTTCCAGGGGACATTTCGTTTTGTCATTTTTCCTTCTAAAAAAGATTCACAAGTTGGTAGTGCCTCCACTTTTAATGAACTTAAAGGTCCATCCTTAAGCAACCTTACAATTTTATTTATATTTATATGACCCAAACGCAAATGCCATAAATATGTGTCACGCAATTCAGAAGATCGTTTTCTCTTATTTGGTAAATCAGTATAATTCAGTTCTTTAGGTTGTAATGGTTAAGGAATAGAATCAACAATAAAAAGGCCATTAATCAATGTAGCCGAAGAGAGATAACGTTTATTATGACTAATAACACATTTATATATCATGAAAATTAATGTTATAACCATCTCTCGCAGCGCTAGAAACTGAAATTAAGTTCCTTCTAATGGAAGGTACATATAATGTGTCCTTTAAAGCTAATGTTCTATCACTACCAAATGAAATACTAATATTTCCTAATGCTAAAGCTGGGGCTGCCGAACCATCTTCTTGATAAACATTGATTTCTCCTCTACTTAGCTGCCACGTTACCTGAAACCCTGCAAATAAGTGCAGACATGATTAGTGGCTCCGGAATTTACACACCATGACATGGTAGAAACAGCCGCTAAAAGAGTTTCAACGACAAGTAGATGTAAATCACCTGGTTTACTATTCAGCTTGGCCAGATAAGCCGGATATTGCTTCTTGTGATGCCCAAGCTTCTTGCAATGATAGCATTTGCCCTTAGCCTTTTTCACACTAGCAGTTGCGCCACCAACGAAGGTTTTTGAACCTTTTTCTTCTTCTGCCCTCCTCTCGGCTTACAAGAAGAACCTACCTCAAAATTTAATGCCACTGGAGGAGCTTGTTGCTTGATAATAGTCTCTGACGACTGCAGCTCATTCAGCAATTTCGCAAGTGACAAATTTATTTTGTTCATATTATAATTTAGGCAAAACTGCTGAAAACTATCAGGCAGAGTCTGCAGGATTATTTCAACCTGCGTATCCTTATCAATGTAAGCTCCAAGGACCTCTAGTTCATTCAGAAGATTCATTATCTTTAGAACATGGTCCCTAACAGATGAACCTTCAACCATTTTGGTATTCAGAAGAGCTTTCATGGCTGTCTGCTTAGCCGCACGATTCTGACCTCCAAACATTTCTTTAAGATTTTCCAGAATGTCATAAGCAGACTCCATAGACTGATGCTGATGCTACAGAACATTCGACATGGATGCCAGAATGTAACACAGCGCCATTTCATCAGCCTTAACCCATTTTTGGTAAGTTTTCTGTTCATCATCTGTAGCATCATCTCCAGGTTTTTTTGGACGCACCTCATCGAGCACAAATTTGTACTCTTCAGCAATTAGGACAAAATCCATGTTTCGTTTCCAATCAACATAATTCGGACCCTCAAGTTTGTCTTGAGTAAGAATAGCAGTAAGAGGATTGAAAGCAGTTATAGTTAATCTGAGAGACAATTAAATCAATAGATCAAAATCAGTCATGTATTATTGAATATTAAAATTCAAAATGCACTAAATACGTATAATCCATGCACCTTGAACAACAAGTTTCGATGGGAAAGGAGCTATTCTTGCAAAATACATATGTTATGACAGATTATTCACACCATTAATTTAAACAGGCCATACTCAGATGGAGAGTAACTGTTAATTTAAGTCAAGTGAATATCAACATTCAATATACTAGTCTCATTGAAACAACATGCATACTCAGATGGAGAGTAAATACAAGTAGTCAACAACTAGTATAACCTAGTGATTATCTATAATGAGTTTGTCCGATATGGAAGAAGACATACGTCAACGTGTAAAATCATTATATCAGCAGAATTTAACCCTGGAAGTCCATACGAAACCACTGGATTAAAAACAACTCAAAAAAATTTAAAAAATATTTCCAGAAAATTAGAAAAAACGTCCAAAACACCATCTAAACGACCCCGAAAGCCCGAAAAACGACTCTACTTGATCCGTTCAATACATACAAAGTGTACTAGAGAAATTATTTTATCAAGCCAATATAAAACATTTATCTCTACTTGATCCGTTCAATACATACAAAATGTACTAGCATAAGAAGTTGGAATTAAACCATTCCCATATTCAAGATAAATTATATTTAATCTTGTGCTATAACCATTTCGATGGTTTGTCCAACTCCATCATTAGATTGTGAACATAAACTTTATGACTTATAAGAACCGATAATTTAATCCTCCATATATAAGATACACAAAATCATCTACTATATAAGCAACGGACAAATGGACAAATACATGATTTATTTAAAATAAAACTTTATTGAATTGAATAAATGAATAAACAATTATTCTATAAAGAATATTATAACAATACGCTTGATTTATAGTATATCCTAATAGGAATCTCAGTTGTTTTGCTGTTTCTGCTGTTGAGTTTTTTGTTGTTTAGAAGCTAAACTTCATTCTTCCTCCCAGACCATCGTTTGGTCGTTATTCTGCTATTTATTGCTTTTAGGCATGTAAATCTTCATCTGTTTTCTCCTATTTGAGTCTATGGATGAAACATTTATTTAAGTTGATGCCTAATGTCTAGATTCAGCCTGTTTAAACTTCAACTTGCTTGTATTTTCCTTTTGATCAATACCTCATACTATTCATGTGATCCAGTTGAATGTTGAAGCTCTATTTGATGTTATGAATCTATGAAATCGATTAACATTCATTTGAACTCATATGAATGCCTATGCTGAAAGTCATGCTATGCAGATCTACTTCTCATTTAAGTTATCCGCACCAGTCAACTAATCAAATCCAGTGACTACTTTGGAAGATGCTGGAGTTCATCTTATGATAGCGTGATTTTGAAATTTAGGATTTAGAGTTAGTAATTTACAGCACACGGCTTGTATAACACGTATGGCCTGCAAATTTCAGTTGTTGCGGTGCTAACTTGTAAACATTTGGTTTTAATCTGTGTCTTATTCTACTTGAGTAAATTCATACTGTAAAATTGGTTGAATAAGTATACATTTCCTCATGTCCTGCTAAGAACAATTATTGAAATGCAAAACAATGACCGATAGTGTAGCAAATATTGAATAAGGCTTTGACGTAACGAAATAATCATGTGATCCGGATACTCATGCATTGGTGTTTAGAGAGTTGTTAATTGTTTCTAATTTTATAGTTGAGTTTGCCATCACGTAAAATGCCAATTGAAGTGTTAACAGGTTAGCGGGCCTCTATTCTAGAATTGGGCCCAGTATATCGCCCATACGAGGCAGCTCAGTCATTTCAGAGCTGGATGACTTCTGGGTTTCTTCATGATTGGGCTCAATTCTAAGCCCATTTAGAAGTCTGTAATTCCATACGTAGGAGGGCCTGCTACTTCAGAATTGCTTTCACGCTATGGACTTCAACTTAAGCCCACCCGCCCCTTTTATCTGATTCGTCAGGATCCAATAAGACAAATAATGCGACATCTGATCACCTTGGTCGATTTTTCCCTTACACATTTAAATGACCGCCCATTTCCAGTGAGTAATAAATCATCAATAACTTGAACTTAGCTTAATTATTTGTATATCTTGTTGATAATAATTCATTCCATAGTATTTGAACTCTTCCATGTACTCTCAAATTAGTTTAGGACAAATAATTCATGAACACCCGTAGAATGCTTTAAGCACGCTTTTAATTTATTATCGTGATTATGTATACGTTCGCGTAATATGACCATGATTCCCAAACTAAAACTGAAATATGCGTTCACGCAACTTTGAGCGAAACAATCTTATTAAATAAGCAAGTGTTATGAATCGTGTACACGTATGCGTGCCATGATTTAGCATACTGAACAAAACGAATTCACACATACGTGGTTCGTTTCAAGATAAATTCATAATTTAATAATCAAATAATTTAAAAGCGGAAAAAGAATAAAATACACATAGGTTCTAAAACACGTAATAATTCGTTAATTAAGCCAAGTATAAATTGCAAAGCAACCGTGTTAAAACCACGAAATCCGGGAGTGTCTCACTCCTTTTCCCGGGTTAAATGAATTCCTCACCCGATCTTCTATGTTTCGCGGACTTAAAACAAAGTTAAATTTTTCTGTGATTTGGGATTTAAAATAAACGGTGACTTGAGACACCTTAACAATTATTCTAAATGACGACTCTCTAATTAAAATAAAATAATCTCATTTTAAATAATATCACTTTAATTGGAAAAACTCCTTTTCTCTTCGGAAAAGAGGTGTTACATTGATGTAATTCATGAAACTGGGGAGAGATGCTACATATACATAATTTCTGTAACAAAAGCAATTTTTACTTCTCGTTAAGGCCTTCCCCTTATTAAGCATTTGATTAGTTGTCAGCCTTGAGAAGCTAATGCAACAGTGCAAGCTGCAAGCTACTTGGAAAACGAAATAAACTTGGCAGCGCGCTCATTATTAAGTATTTGGATGAGTACTCTTATCTGGATAACCATTAATTAGGGGTAGTGTGCCCGCTCTTTATACCAAAATTAAATATCGAGAATCATTGTGAAGTTTGGTTTACTCTAATTTAATATTTCAGATGTTTACTATTTTAATAAAATGCATAGTACTGGTTGGCAGTGGCAAAACTAAAATTTTTTTGTATTAAGGAAAGTCAAATTATAAAAAAAGTAGATAAATAAAAATGTTAAAGAGCATTCAGTTTTATCAGTGTAATTTTTTGTCAGACGAGTATCAATTGCATTGCCTTCGCCAAATTAAAGCTAGTACGGTGAGCTTCTCATGCGCTAAATACATAAGCCAATTGCTTTTAATAAATGAAGAAATATAACCAATAAGTAAAAGCTTGACCATCGGAGTACCAATTGCTCTGTTAACGTTGAATATTCTCACACCATGTACGTTGAGTGATTATAAAGTCTTAATGATAAGGCTTAGCCAAATAGGCATGGATGGATCGTGGACTGCCTTTAATTTGTATATTTGAAGTATAACCCTACTAAAAAGAGAGATAATTATTAGGTCAATCTCAGCGTTGATTTTTGGTTAATCTTTCTCATCAATGGGTTCGAGAATTGTCATTATTTTGTTTTAATTATTTTAACACGCGGATCTTTTTTCTGGATATCAGGGTTCAATGAGTTGTTAGATTACGTTCACGCGCACAGCTAACAAATAGGAGTATCAAATAATATATATTCTTTTCGGTTCACAAAAAGTAATTTTTTGGCTGTTTTCACACAAATTAAGAAATTCACCTTTTAACATTAATTAATCGTGAAATTGACTATATTAACCTTTCTCTTCACATAAACACTCCTAACACATACTCCAACACTATTTACTTCAAAGATAATATAGAAAAAAAATAATTAATTCATTCTTAAAATATAAAACAATCAGTTATTTTGAACCACAAAAAAGATCAAAAAATCACTTAGCACCGAAAGGAGTAAAAGATTGATGAAATATAATTGCGTGTTCAGAATTTGTAGACAACGTGCATGCAAACAATCATGCAGCTCTTCTGCTGCTATTAATTGTTCCATTCAATTCACTTTATTTAATTTTTTTTGGTTGTTTTCATTTATACATATTAAGGAATCCCACTTTTTAACATTAACTAATAATAAAAATGATCATATTAGTCTTAATTTATTCATTGAAAATACAAATGAATATTTTTAGGCTCTTTATTCCAAAATAATTTTGAAAAAAAGAAGTTAATTCCTTCTTGATATCTGAAAAAATTAAATATTATGAAAAAAAAAAAGATCAAAAAATCACTTAAATTGAACCTGAGAGAGTAATATTGTTTTCTTTGTAAAATTTTTAATGATAGTAAAATTTTATCAGGCGTTTGATACTTAGAATCATGCTAGTATTGACGTTTTTCCACACTGATTATCAACTTATCATTAGCCCTCTTTCTTAGGGCGGACAATATTTTTTGTGAAACTCAAATGCAGTTGATACCAACTTGACTGAAGAAGATCCAATGGGCTTTCTGGAAGTAAATGGGCCAGATAACCCCTACTTCTATCAGTCTACAAAAGAATTGAGGTATTAACCTATACATCTGCCCATTTAACCACTTAAACTAAAAATGACCGAATAAATATATAATATATGTGTGTCTTTACATATGACATTTACATCATCATGTATGATTAATGTATAATTATATATACCACCCCCAGAATAAGAAGTAGGAGGATAGTTCGATGACGCCGATGGAAGGAACCACTGGAGATTCATCCAACTTCGATCCCCTATTTCGCCCAACTTGTTTCGGAACCGAAAAAAAGAAGCGGTTATTAAAAAAAAATGAATCCAATCGACTATTCGTGTAAAGATCCCAAAAGAATTTGGATATTAGCTCTTCCGCGTGGAAGGGAGAGATGACAGATGGTGGGGGGAAGGGGGCAGGGAGGCATAAAAGATCAAAGATAAAAGGAAGACCAATTGCGAAGAATAACAAAAATACTTTAGGGACCGGGTACTCTTCAATTGAAGGCCCTTTGTGTTTCGTCTTTGGGTAGTGTTATTGTAATTAATAAATGGCCATTTTTCAGCACTTGTAATTGACAAATAGCTATTGCCATGAAATTTTATGTTCCACCTGTGAACTCCAGAGCTTTATAATGGAGTTTAACCTATGAAATTTAAAATTCATTACCGTAGCTATTTTTCAATAACATAGATACAAAGTAGTCCGCGCTATTACTACTTGTGTTAATTGGTACAAAAGAGAAAAATATTTATGATGAAATATACTTTATGTATTACAATACTGCCTAGATTTTGAACTATAGAATTTGGAGGTCAAATTTATTGACAAGAAGTTAAACCAAACCAAAATAATTTCAGTGATTTTATTTTTGAACTATAGGATTTGGGAGGTCAAATTTATTACATTGTCAAGAAGCAAGCCAACAAGATTTCAATGATTTTGTTGTACTTCTGTTTATAAACCTTGAGCAATCAGCAATTCAACATATAGTTGACACAGAAATCGACTTTAAACTATTATTTTTGGCCAGTCAACTCAAATTATAAATCGAAATAATATTTTAAATTCAATATTGTCTATCCAGATAATTGCTTACAAAAATAAAAGAGCACAGTGTTATAACTGATCCAATTTGGAAAGCGAATATCTGCAAAACTGAACAAAATAAATTGGAGGAAATGGTCCCAAATAGTAACTAACTAGACTTTGTTTCTCCATTGACCTTACACCTTTATCTAACCACATGTTCATATTCTTTTATCCCGTACATTAACCATCAATCTTAATTAGTTATATTCGCTCTCTTTTTGAATATAGTTTGAAATTCAAGAGTTACTAAGTAAATTTATTGATATGAACTTATGATAAGAGTCACATGTGACTCATTTACATTTTATTGGAGTTGATAATAAGTAGATCAGGCATAAAACTACAATCTTGTTCCAACAAATTGTGCATCCGACGTTCAGTTTTTCCTTTGCGTAGACACTATGTCCTGAACTAATTGAGTTAAATTGGAAGCTGATGATCCACCTTCAGCAACAGTTGCTGTCGCTAATTTTGCCTTTTCATTTGCCCTTTGCAAGAACTCACTTCTCCTCAATTCCGTCAAATCCCTGACCATTTTCTCAATGATAACTCTATTACAAGTATCTTTCATGTCCAACAACAATTTCCACACCTCTTCAACATACCTGCTATTGATTTGCTGGTCAGCTAATTGAGGCCAACATATCATTGGCACTCCCTCAATAATGCTCTCCAAAATCGAGTTCCAACCTCTATGAGTCAAAAATCCCCCAATAGCAGTGTGTGCTAAGACCTCCTCTTGAGGAGCCCAGCTTACAATATAACCATTTTCAATTACACCCTCTTTCAATTCTACTTGTGCTTGAGCTTCTTTATCATTGTCTGTTTTAGAGTCATGCCTAATGACCCATAAGAACCGATGTCCACTATTCACAAAGCCGTGCCAGAACTCTGTCAGCACATTTTTCGTCACTGTTACCAAACTACCAAAACTTACATAAATTACAGTTTTAGCTGGTTGGTCGTCAAGCCACTTTAAGCAGCTCTTATCTTCTTCCTGTTAGAATGGATGGATTGGCTTATTGATTCTGATGCAATTTTGTTCTTCAAGTGCGCATGGAGTGGTCCAATGCTGTAAATATTTGGTATGTGATTTCGAATTTGGTCCAATATAGGTCCTTCGAGTTCCTCAAACGTGTTCAATGTGAGCCCTTTGGTTCTAAGAGTTTTTTGAGTTTCTGTGAGCGCCATTTGGAGAACTGGTTCATGAAGGGTATCCGCACGACAAAAACTTGGTAGATCGCGTCTTCTGAGATGGCTCTCCATGCCCTTTACACTAGCAATTGGAACATCTTGGTCGTTTCCTACAATTTGCATAAAGTTTCCAAAACCTAATTAATACAAATTTGCGAATAAGATGATATATGAATATTACCCCATGAAATTATGTTAATTTACTTGAAGTACGTTTGCTCCTCCAACTAATTTTACGTGGTTGTTTATAGCTTATAATTAAACAAAGCTCTTAAATCAATTGAAACCCCAAGTTTTAAGTTCAATTTGATTACAAGAATACAAGACTCAAGTCAGAGACGAGGCTATAGTTTGAATTTTATCTATATTCTAAGATAGCAACTTCAGGTGTTAATGCTTGAGTTATTAATTTAATTTTTGTGCATATTTAGTGAATTCTTTTAATATAAATACAAGTTCGCACTAAAACTACTGAGTTCAGCTTTAGCTCCCCCCTAACTCCAATAATTAGTTCACTGTCATCACAAGTTAGACTAAATGGATCGGAAAGCAATGAGTTCATTGTCATGTTGCTGTCTCATCCATTTGATCTAAAGCTTATATAAGCTTGACCAAAGGGTTAGAAAGAAAAGCTTCTCCTTTTTTCTTTTCTTTTTCTTTTCCCTTTTATGAACTTCGTCTTTTGAAAAAAAAAGAGCTCGGATTCATGACTCACCTGGGAAGGGTAGCTCTCCGTTTTGAATTAGTTGAGGCAAGCATAAATATATCCAAAATGAGGCAGCACTTGCAGTCCGAAAATACAAGATAGGAATTCCGACATCTTCAGCTACTTCAAGTGCCACACTTAGAATTCCATCAGTTATAACACAAGTCACTGGCCCCTGCCTTGTAACTTCACAGCCGGCGGCAAGAATTATTTCTTTCAAAATTGGCTTTGCAGCGCTTCTTATGGAATCAAAAACCATCATCACTTTATGAGTCTCTGGATGAGTCTGCTGAACTTTGTCCGAAACTCCGTCGGAAATGGTCTCAAAACGGAAGCCAGGAAAGCGGCTGAAACGGGATTGAATGTCTGTATTACGGGAAAGTCGATTATGAATAGAAAGGGTGTTGATGAATGTGACATGAATACCCGAAAGGCACAGTAGTTCGGCGAGCTTGAGCATTGGGTTCACATGTCCTTGCACTGGAAAAGGGAACATGACTACGTGAGGTGCGAACTCTGTTTTCTCCATCATAATAATATAATGCTTATGGCCTTTTTAGCGATTTGCAGCTTTAGAAATCTTGGCTCTGGAATTTATCGTGTAGATACTAGTACTTGTTGGATTAATTGTTCCCTCTCTGAGGCATCTATTCAATGATAAAACAAACTCTTCCAAATTAGATGCCGTAACGAAACAGATGTTTACTACATGTGCCAACCTCGACAATGCGACAGTGGACAACTGCTTCTATCTTGCCCTGCTATATTATTAGGTACACAATCTTATCACGAGGACATTTTATCGTTGTATATTCATCATCTACTGCATCTCGCGTGATTAATAAGGGAAAAATGACACTGTCACTAATAATAGTTAAAAATATATATTTTTTTATATTTTTTGTATATGTATACCGTAGACGATTAAATTTTATTGGATTTAAATTCATAAAATTTATTGGACTATATTTTAAATTAAATACATTTCGATCCAAATAAATATTATGGGCTAATATAATTGGATCAACTATATATGTTCAATTTATATGGGTTAAATAAATAAGTCCAAATCCATTGGGCTAGCCCATTTAATTGGACTAAAGTGATGAGTCCACTTCATTAAGCCCAAAATGTCATTTTTCTAGAGGCCCTGTTTGGTGCCACATGTCAAATGACATGGCACGTTGAGTCAAACAGAAGAGCCAATGGGATCATGCCACGTGTCAAAATGACAAGGCATGCCAAGTCAAATTAAAAGGCCAATGAAACCGCGTCATATGTGCAAGTGACATATTCCGGCCAATCAAATGCGGCCTTGTCACTCTTCAATCTGATTGGTCGGAAAGAGTTTGTTCTTATCATAATTCTTTCCTCCCGCAACTATAAATAAAGGTTTCATAACCTAGAAAATACACCAGAAGTTATAACAAGAAGCAAGAAAGAGCTCCTGCATCAAACGCTGCAAATTCCTCTATAAGTTTCAAGCTTCAAGCAATCAAGTTCAAGTTCAATAATCAAGTTCAAGAACGAAGAACAAACCAAGTTCAAGCTGAAGAACGAAGTACAAATCAAGTTCAAGCTCAAGAATGAAGAACAAATCAAGATTCAAGGAGTACGAGTTCAAATCAAAGTTCGTGCTAGTTGAATCTAAGATCATCGTCCGTGGCAACAAATATAAATTCAAGATCAAGCTCGAAGGCCCTTGAATTTATATTAGAAAAGTAGAATCAGAGAAACCATAGAGATAAAATATTTGAAATCAAATACTACGATTGTTGCTATATTTTTTTCGGTCTCGATTAATTTCTTGACGCATTTTCAACAAATTCTGGTACGCCCAATGGGACAATCTCTACCTCTCATCTCAACTTTTCAATCACCAAAGTTTAAGAACATCGAAACGGCTTCAAAGAAAATCAACCACAAATCAACTTCCACCAAGGCTGCTAATTCCATGTCCTACGCTGATGTAGAAAGCATCCTTAATGTTACCTTTGGAAGCTTTGGACCAACTACAAGGAGCGAGGCAAGCTCTTTAGGACAATAATCACTCCAAGTGCCGTCCGCATCAACCCCTATTTTCGAATTTTCATCCTCAAAAGGAGCAAGATCTTCCACAAATGCACCCGAAGGAGGAAGCAATGTTGCTGAAAAGATTAAGAAAACTCTTGCTCTGCTTGACCTCTCCAGATCCAAGAACTCTGATGTGAAGGAAGATGATGATGCTTCAATTGATGGATCCTCTCCACTTACACCGCATAGCGTGAGCCATTTGAGAATCAATTTGTGTGACAATCCATGCTACTCCCCATCATCTAGAACAATTATGCAAGCCACGGTGACAAACACTTCATCTGTGGAAGAGCAGTTGGCAAACTTGACGGAAGCAATTTCTGGCTTGACCAAGTGCATGCAAAACCAAGATGCTAGAATTGACAAGCTGACAGACAGGGTAGGAATCTTGATGGAAGAAGAATCCACACATGCACCTGGCAAACTCCCAGAAGTTCAAGAGATTGATCCTCCCCCACGACAAGTTACATCTACTAAGGAATTCCAGTCTCTTCGGAAGGGATGATTCCTATCAATCAACTAAAGGAGTTCATTGAAGGGACTATTAAAAATAAATATGAAGTTTCTTCCAAGTCCTTTTTTACCTACGCAAATCCATACACTTCAAGGATCGATATGTTGAAAATGTCTGATGGCTATCAACCTCCAAAATTTCAACAGTTTGATGCCAAAGGCAATCCAAAGCAACATGTGGCACACTTCGTGGAGACATGCAACAATGTTGGGACTTATGGAGATTACCTCGTCAAGCACTTTGTCCGCTCATTAAAAGGAAATGCTTTTGATTGGTACACAAACCTCGAGGCTGGATCTTTTGATAGCTGGGATCAATAAGAGAAAGAATTCCTCAATCGCTTTTTATAGCACGAGACATACTGTGAGTATGATAGAATTTACAAATACTCGTCAATGAAAGGGTGAACCAGTTATCGACTTTATCAATCATTGGAGGAATGCAAGCTTTAACTGCAAAGACAGGCTTAGTGAAGCTTCGGGCATAGAGTTGTGCATCTAAGGCATGCATTAGGGACTCCGCTACATCTTGCAAGGTATAAAGCCTAGCACATTTGAAGAACTTGCGACCCGTGGCCATGACATGGAGTTAAGCATGACCTCCGCTGGAAATGAAAGGCTGCCTATCTATGAGCCTCGCAAAGGAAACGACAAGTAAGAAGTCAACAAATGGAGCAAGTATGTACCCAAGTCTGAAAACAAAGAAGCTATGAATGTCAACGCATCGCCTGTGAAGTTCACAACGAAGGTGAGCAAGAAGCAAAGTACAAAATCTACTTCTTTTCAAGATAAACCAAGTGGGAAGTTGACTCTAAAAGAAATGCAAGAGAAGGAGTACCCATTTCTGGATTCTGATGTGCCAGCAATTTTTGAAGAACTCCTCGAGTTAAATCTCATTGAGCTTCTAGAGATGAAGCGGTCAAATGAAGCTGGGAAAATGAATGGCCCAAATTACTGCAAATACCATCGACTTGTGAGTCACCCTCTAGAGAAGTGCTTTGTATTCAAAGACAAAGTTATGGACCTGGCTCATGAAAAGAAGATCATGCTTGAAGATGAGAAAGCAAGCGCAAACCAAGTCTCTATCACCTTTGACTCATTCAGCCCAGATGAATTATGTAGTTTTAGAGAAAATATAAATGAAGAATCACTAGAGAAAAATAAAGTTGAAGTTGATTAACCTGATGTGATGAAGGTTGGACGTTGGTGACTCGTCGTAGGCACCAAAAAAGGAGCCCATGTAAAGAATCGATCGAACAACCAACATGAAAAATGATGGTAAAAAGACCAAGGGAACAGAGTCCAGTTAGGCATTTGAAGAAAGCAAAAGTGGAGGTGCACCACCCTCAAAAGCCACGACATCCAGTGACCTTGGAGGAGTTCATACCAAGTTAGTTCCGTATGAAAATTTTCTATGTGGGTATTGATGCCTCTTGTTGCCATGCTAACAAAGGGAAAGAAAAGAATGATGACCTACCATTGGCACCATCTTCGGAAAAGCTCATCGAGTCCATTCCACAAGAAGTTAATGCTTGTGAGGAAAAAGTTACGTTCACAAATGACAATCTTCTACTAGGTGACACTCCTCATAGCCGCCCGTTATACCTGGTCGGCTATATGCCCGATGAAAGGGTAAATCAAATTTTAGTTGATGGAGGATCCTTAGTGAACGTCTTGCCAATTCGCACTGTGAAAGAACTTGGTATTCCTATGAACGAACTTTCGAAAAGTCGTGTCATGATTCAAGGATTCAACCAAGGGGGGCATAGAACCATAGGTGCAATCAGGTTGGGAATCACCATTGAAGATATGCAATCAAGTTCATGATTGCATGTGATCGATGTAAAGACTTCTGTGACGACCCGGCCAGTCGTCTGCTTCATTATGCTTCGTCATCCGTGTTTTATGTGATCGAGTTGAGTAGTTTGCATTCGGAGTGGATTTGGTAAGAAATGAGACACTTAGTCTCTTTTAAGAAGGTTTAAGTTGGAAAAGTCAACCGGATGTTGACTTATAAGTTAGAGGGCTCGGATGTGAGTTCTGATGGTTCGGTTAGCTTTGCGAGGTGATTTATAACTTAGGAGTGTGATCGGAATTGGTTTGGAGGTCCGGTGTAGAATTAGGCTTGAATTGGTGGAGTTAGTATTTTGGCGATTTTCAGTTGTTAGGCGAGATTTTGATCCGAGGGTCCGAATGGAACTCCGAGAGTTTCTATAGCTTCGTATGGTGATTTCAGACTTAGGTATATGTACGTATTTGAAATTGAAACTCCGTAGGACAATTCAATGCATTTTGGCGAATGTTGGAAAATGGAAGATTTTTGGAAAGTTTGACCGAGGAGTTGACTTTTTGATATCGGGGTCGGACGAAATTCAGTTCTGAAAATCTTCATAGGTCCGTTATGTCATTTATGACTTGTATGCAAAATTTGAGGTCAATCAGACTCGATTTGATAGGTTTCGGCATTGAATGTAGAAGTTGAAATTTGGTAGTTTGGTTAGGCTTGAATTGGGGTATCATTCGTGTTTTTAGCATTGTTGGATGTGATTTGAGGCTTCGACTAAGTCTGTAATATGTTTTAGGACTTGTTGGTATATCCGGACGGGATCCAGAATGGCTCGGGTGAGTTTCGGAGTGCTTTCGGACAGTTCTAGGTTATTTTTAACTGCTGGTGCATCGCAAAAATTTCTGCTGCACAGAGCTTATTTTGAGAGCTTTTATCTCGCCATCTATAAGGAATTTGGAAATTATCAAAACATGAAAGTTGTAGCCCTTTGCTTCTAGTTTCAGGAAATATAAATCATTCATCATTTGGACATATATACATAAAGTTACAATAGATTAACCGAAGCCTGGTACTGCTGTTGTTTTCCAGGCAGTGTGCACGGCAGAAATTTCTACTGCACAGGACCGACTTTGGAAACTTATATCTCATAATCTGTAAGGAATTTGGAGATGGTCTAAAAATGAAAGTTGTAGTCCTTTGAATCTAGTTTTTAGAAATATAAACCTTTTATCATTTGGACATTTGAATCAAAAGTTACGATCGATTAACCAAAGCTCGGTACTGCTGTTATTTTCCAGGCAGTGAGCATGGTAGAAATTTCTGCTGCACAGGACCGACTTTGGAAGATTATATCTCGCAATATATAAGAAATTATAACGTGACCAAAACATGAAAGTTGTAGCCCTTTGAATCTAGTTTCCAGAAAGATAAACCATTTATCATTTGGATATTTGTACAGAAAGTTATGATGGATTTATCGAAGGCTGGTACTGTAATTTTCTTCCTGGAAATGGGAGCCAAGTCGCATTTCACACATGCGACTTGCGTAGACAGAATGTATAAGTCCGTAGTCCAACATTTTTATTCATTTTTTAGATTTTAGAACTCGGTTTTGGGCGATTTCAAAGAGGATTTTCACAAGCTTGAGCTGGGTAAGTGTTCCTTTATCCTAAATCATTTATATTTTGTGATTCCACACTTATTTACGTCATGAATCTGTGAATTTAATTGAAGAAAATGGGGATTTTTGTAAAATCTTTTAAAAATGAAAAATGAAGATTTGAAAGGTAATCCGATGTCGGAATTCGATAATTTTTGTATGGTTGAACTCGTTGGGAGATAAAGAACCCGTTGATGTCAAAATTTCTTAGATTCGAGAAGTGGGCCCGGGGCTCGGGTTTTGCTATTTCAGAATTCTTGGTATTTTTTGATTGTTTTCGCTTGGGCTTTGTCCCCTCAGCATATTGTGACGTATTCGTTCTGATTTTGGATAGATTCGACGCGCGTGGAGGCCAATTCGAGGGTCAAAAGCGTCGCGGGCTAGGGATTTAGCCGGTTCGAGGTGAGTAGTGATTGTAAACGATGTTCTGAGGGTTTGAAACCTCGGATTGTACATCGTAGTGCTATAGTAAGGTGAGACACGCGCTCGATGATGAGCGTGGGGTCGTTTACTACTAGGGATTGTGACTTGGTCCGTCCCGATTGATGATTTTTATCGCGTATTTGACTGAAACTTATTTGTTATCATCATGATTTGGGCTGATTGCCATATTTGGGCTTCGTGTCAATTATTTGAACCCTTCGGGGATTTTTATCACTGTTTCCTCACTATTTTGACTTATTACTTGAACTCTGTCATGCTGTTTTCCACTGTTTTACAACTCAGCCACTTTTACTCAGTTTTGAGACTTAAATAATATTTTAATGATATTTTTGGGCTGCGAACTACTGTTTTACTATGCCCGAGGGGCTTGTGATAATTTTCTGACTGAGTGCGGCTGAGGGCCAGGTGTGAGGATATACTGAGTGATATGAGGCCGAGGGCCTGAGATACTTTATATGCCACGAGGTGGCTTGTGACTGATATGAGGCCGAGGGCCTAAGATACTTTATATATGCCACGAGGTGGCTTGACTGATATGAGGTCGAGGGCCTAGATTTGAGGCCACGAGGTGGCTTGATATTGCGCTTGGGCCGTAAGGGGCCCCTCCCGGAGTCTATACATCCCCAGTGAGCGCGGGTACCCATTGTGATGTGAGATATAGCCCGAGGGGCTGATATTGCACTATGTGATAGCCCGAGGGGCTGATACTGTTCCATGTGATAGCCCGAGGGGCTGGTATTGTTCTGAGATTTGAGCCCGAGGGGCTGGTACTGTTCTGCGATATTGTCCGAGGGGCGATCTTCTATATTTTTTCTTACTTCATATTATTTACCTGAAAAATTACATGTTTTACCTGTTGAAAGGAGATTTTACTTTATTTCTCACTGATTTACTCTTTTCAAATGATGTTTTACTGCTTGATTACAGAATGCCTTGTGCTTTACGTGCTTTCTTACTTTCAGTCATTATTTATATTTATTACTCACTGGGTCGGAGTACTCACATTACTCCCTGCCATGTGTTAATTAACTACTTAAAATGATATTTTGGTTAAATTGGCTAGCCTCGTCTTCACGAGAGGCGCCATCACGACCGAGTTTGGGTTAGGGTCGTGACAAGTTGGTATCAGAGCCTAGGTTACATAGGTCTCACGAGTCATGAGCGGGTTTAGTAGAGTCTCGCAGATCGGTATGGAGACGTCTGTATTTATCCTCGAGAGGCTGCAGAACCTTTTAGGAAAAAAAACTTCATATTCTTGAAATTCTTGTCGTGCGAACTTGTTGATCCGAGCACTAAACTTCTGTTATCCTATTCTCTCACTAGATGGTAAGGACGCGAGCTACCGGACGAGGTGGACGACCACCAGTGCCACCCACTGAGGCCACCAGAGGCCGTGGACGCGGTCGTGGTCGTGGCAGAGGCAGAGCAGCAAGGGAAGCACCTGTTGATCCACCAGCTGCCCCAACTCAGGATCAGGCTCCAGCAGCACCAGTTCAGGCACCAGCTGTGCCCATCGTGATTCCGGGTCTTCAGGAGGCCTTGGCTCAAATCTTATCCGTTTGCACTGGCATGGCTCAGGTAGTTTCAGCCACCACAGCAGCAGCTACTTCACAGGCCGGGGGAGGCAATCAGACCCCTACTGCTCGCACACCTGAGCAGGTAGTGCAGGGACTTCAGATGTCGGGGGCACCTCCAACCCAGCCGATTGCACTAGCCCAGGAGTTCATGGTACCAGTTATGCCGGATGATGAGCAGCGTCGTCTTGAGAGGTTTGGTAGACTCCAGCCTCCGTCATTCAGTGGTGCTGAGGGCGAGGATGCCCAGGGTTTTCTTGATAAGTGTCAGCGGGATGCTCCATACAGCAGGGATTCTTGAGTCTAGTGGTGTGGCATTTACCACCTTTCAGTTTTCTGGGGCTGCCTTCACTTGGTGGGAGGTGTATGAGAGGCGTAGGCCGGTTGGTCCAGTGCCCCTTACTTGGCAGCAGTTCTCCGCTCTTTTCTTGGAGAAGTATGTGTCGCAGTCCCGGAGAGAGGAGCTGCGTAGACAGTTCGAGTGGTTGCGACAGGGGGATATGACTGTGTCACAGTACGAGTTGAGGTTTTCTGAATTGGCTCGTCATGCCGCCTGGATGGTTCAGACAGATCGTGAGAGGATCAGGAGATTTGTTGATGGCCTTAACTATCATCTCCGTATTCTTATGACCAGAGAGAGAGTGTTGGGTGCTACATTCGAGGATGTGGTTGATATTTGCTAGCGAGATTGAGACAGTTCGTCGTCAGGAGCGAGAGGAGAGGGAGGCCAAGAGACCTCGAGCATCGGGCAGTTATAGTGGTACTCCTTCGAGGGGCCAGTTCAGTATGGTAGAGGTCGTTCTTTCAGGCCTGCTCAGTCAGCCCCTCCAGAGCATCGCGGGGCATCTTCAGGTCATGGTTATCATGGGTCGCAGGAGGGCCAGTCATCACTCAGCGCCCTTCCAGCTCAGAGTTCAGCTCGTGCTCCGTCAGCCCAGGGTTCTTCTATGCCGAGTGCATCTGCTAGACACTCCGGTGCGAGGGGTTCCCTTCAGTCCTCTTCTCCAGCACTAGGGAGCTGTTATGAGTGTGGCGAGATGGGCCATATGTGGAGGCAGTGTCCTCATCATGGTGCTAGTTCGTCTCAGTAGAGGGGTCAGCCCTCTACTTCTGCTCCAGTTACTTTACCACCCGCCCAGCCAGCTAGGGGTGGAGGTCAGGCAGCCAGGGGTCACCCCAGAGAGGGATGTTGATCAGGCGGTGGCCAGGCTCGTTTCTATGCTATTCCAGGAAGGACAGATGCCATTGCTTCAGATGCTATCATTACAGGTATTGTTTCAGTCTACCACAAAGATGCCTCTGTATTATTTGATCCCGGTTCTACCTATTCTTATGTGTCCTCATATTTTGCTCATTATTTGGGTACGCTTCGGGAGTTCCTTGCTTTACCTGTTCATGTATCTACCCCGGTGTGCGATACTGTTATTGTAGATCGTGTGTACCGGTCATGTGTGGTGACTATTGGGGGTCTGAAGACCCGAGTGGACCTATTGCTATTGAGCATGATGGATTTTGATGTCATTTTGCGCATGGAATTGTTATCTCCGTGTCGTGCTATTCTAGACTGTCATGCTAAGACAGTCACTTGGCTATGCCAGGTGTACCACGGATCGAGTGGCGTGGTGTGACTGATTATGTTCCTAGTAGAGTGATATCGTTCTTGAAGGCCCAGCGTATGGTTGGGAAGGATTGCCTTTCATATCTAGCGTTTGTGAGGGATGTTGGAGCTGAGACTCCCAGCATTGATTCTGTTCTAGTTGTGAGGGATTTTTCTGATGTATTTCCTGCAGACCTACCGGGCATGCCACCGGATAGTGATATTGATTTTGGTATTGACCTGGTGCCGGGCACTCAGCCCATTTCTATTCCGTCGTATCGTATGGCACCAGCAGAGTTGAAAGAATTGAAGGAGCAGCTTCAGGAACTCCTAGATAAGGGGTTCATTCGGCCTAGTGTGTCACCTTTGGGTGCGCCAATTCTGTTTGTGAAAAAGAAGGATGGCACCATGAGAATGTGCATCGATTATAGGCAATTGAACAAGGTAACAATTAAGAACAAATATCCTTTGCCTCGCATTGATGATTTATTTGACTAGCTTCAGGGAGCGCGAGTGTTCTCCAAGATTGATCTCCGTTCGGGTTATCACCAGTTGAAGATCAGGGATTTAGATATTCTTAAGACTGCTTTCAGGACTAGATATGATCACTATGAGTTTCTTGTTATGTCTTTTGGGCTAACCAATGCCCCAGCAACGTTCATGCATTTGATGAACAGTGTATTTCGGCCTTATCTAGATTCGTTCGATATTGTATTCATTGATGATATTCTGGTGTACTCGCGTAGTCAAGAGGAGCATGCGGAACATTTGCGAGCTGTGTTGCAGAGATTGAGGGAGGAGAAGCTTTATGCAAAATTCTCTAAGTGTGAGTTTTGGCTCGGTTCAGTGGCTTTCTTGGGGCACATAGTGTCCAGCGAGGGTATTCAGGTTGATCCAAAGAAGATAGAGGCGGTTCAGAGTTGGCCTAGACCGTCCTCAGCCACAGAGATTCGTAGCTTTCTTGGGTTGGCAGGCTATTATCACCGGTTTGTTCAGGAATTCTCATCATTGCATCGCCCTTGACCAAATTGACTCATAAGGGTGCTCCATTTGTATGGTCGGACGAGTGCGAGGAGAGCTTTCAGAAGCTCAAGACAGCCTTGACCATAGCTCCAGTATTGGTTTTGCCATCAGCTTCAGGTTCATATACCGTGTATTGTGATGCTTCGAGAGTTAGGATTGGTTGTGTATTGATGCAGGAGGGTAGAGTTATTGCTTATGCTTCTCGTTAGTTGAAGCCCCATGAGAAGAACTACCCCGTTCATGATTTGGAGTTGGCCGCCATAGTTCATGCATTGAAGATTTGGAGGCGTTACTTGTATGACATATCTCATGAGGTGTTTACTGATCATCGCAGCCTTCAACATTTGTTCAAGCAAAAGGATCTTAATTTGAGGCAGCAGAGATGGTTGGAGTTGCTCAAGGATTATGATATCACTATATTGTACCATCCGGGAAAGGCCAATGTGGTGGCCGATGCTTTGAGCTAAAAGGCAGTGAGTATAGGGAGTTTGGCATATATTCCAGTTGGGGAGAGACCCCTTGCAGTTGATGTTCAGGCCTTGGCCAATCGGTTTGTGAGATTAGATATTTCGGAACCTAGTTGGGTGTTGGCTTGTGTGGTTTCTCGGTCTTCCTTATATGATCGCATCAGAGGGCGCCAGTATGACGATCCGCATTTGCTTGTCCTTAGGGACAGAGTTCAGCATGATGATGCCATAGATGTGACCATCGGTGATAATGGAGTGTTGAGGATGCAGGGCTGGATTTGTGTGCCCAATGTGGATGGGCTTCGAGAGTTGATTCTGGAGGAGGCCCATAGCTCGCGGTATTCCATTCATCCGTGTGCCGCGAAGATGTATCAGGACTTGAGATAACACTATTAGTGGAGAAGAATGAAAAAAGATATTGTGGGATTTGTAGCTCGGTGTCTCAACTGTCAGCAGGTAAAATTTGAAAATCAGAGACCGGGTGGCTTGCTTCAGTAGATGGCTGTTCCCGAGTGGAAGTAAGAGCGGATCACTATGGACTTTTTTGTTGGACTTCCACGGACTTTGAAGAAGTTCGATGCTATTTGGGTGATTGTGGATCCGCTGACCAAGTCCGCTCATTTCATTCCTGTGTGTACTACCTATTCTTCAGAGCGGTTGGCAGGGATTTATATCCGGGAGATTGTTCGGCTGCATGGTGTCCCAGTTTCTATCATTTCAGATAGAGGTACTCAATTTACTTTGCAGTTTTGGAGAGCCGTGCAGAGAGAGTTGGATACTCAGGTGGAGTTGAGTACAACTTTTCATCCTCAGACGGACGGGCAGTCCGAGTGTACTATTCAGATATTGGAGGACATGTTGCGTGCATGTGTTATTGATTTCGGAGGTTCATGGGATGAGTTTCTACCGCTTGCAGAGTTTGCTTATAACAACAGCTACCAGTCGAGTATTCAGATGGCTCCGTATGAGGCTTTGTATGGGAGGCGGTGTAGATCTCCAGTTGGTTGGCGGGGCTAGGCTATTGGGGACTGATTTGGTTCAGGATGCTCTAGAGAAGGTGAAAGTGATTTAGGAGAGGCTTCGTACAGCACAGTCGAGGCAAAAGAGTTATGCTGATAGGAAGGTTCGAGATGTGTCCTACATGGTTGGTGAGAAGGTCTTGCTGAAGGTTTCGCCCATGAAGGGTGTTATGAGATTCGGGAAGAAAGGGAAATTGAGTCCTCAGTTCATTTGGCCGTTTGAGGTGCTTCGGAGGATGGGAGGTGGCTTATGAGCTTGCTTTGCCACCCAGCTTGTCGAGTGTGCACCCGGTATTTCATGTTTCTATGCTCCGGAAGTATATTGGGGATCCGTCTCATATTTTGGATTTCAGCACGGTTCAGTTGGATGATGATTTGACCTATGATGTGGAGCCAGTGGCTATTTTGGGTCGTCAGGTTCGGAAGTTGAGTCAAAGGATATAGCTTCAGTGAAAGTGTAGTGGAGAGTTTGGCCCGTGGAGGAGGCTACCTAGGAGACCGAGCGGGAGATGCGGAGCAGATATCCTCACCTATTTGAGGCTTCAGGTATGTTTCTAGACTCGTTCAAGGACGACCATTTGTTTAAGTTAGGGAGGATGTGACAACCTGGCCAGTCGTCTGCTTCATTATGCTTCGTTATCCGTGTTTTATGTGATCGAGTTGAGTAGTTAGCGTTCGGAGTTGATTTGGTAAGAAATGAGACATTTAGTCTCTTTTAAGAAGGTTTAAGTTAGAAAAGTCAACCGAATGTTGACTTATGCGTTAGAGGGCTCGAATGTGAGTTCCGATGGTTCGGTTAGCTTCGGGAGGTGATTTGACTTAGGAGTGTGATCGGAATTGGTTTGGAGGTCCGGTGTAGAATTAGGCTTGAATTGGTGGAGTTAGTATTTTGGCGATTTCCAGTTGTTAGGTGAGATTTTGATCCGGGAGTCGGAATGGAATTCCGAGAGTTTCAATAGTTTTGTATGGTGATTTCGGACTAAGGCATATGTCCGTATTTGAAATTGGAAATCCGTATGACAATTCAACGCATTTTGGCGAATGTTAGAAAATGGAAGATTTTTGAAAAATTTGACCGAGAAGTTGACTTTTTGATATCGGGGTCGATATCCAGTTCTGAAAATCTTCATAGGTCCGTTATGTCATTTATGACTTGTGTGCAAAATTTGAGGTGAATCAGACTCGATTTGATAGGTTTCGGCATCGAATGCAGAAGTTGGAATTTGGTAGTTTCGTTAGGCTTGAATTGGGGTATCATTCGTATTTTTAGCATTGTTGGATGTGATTTGAGGCCTCGACTATTTCCGTAATATATTTTAGGACTTGTTGGTATATCCGGACGGGGCCCAGAATGGCTCGGGTGAGTTTCGGAGTGCTTTCAGACATTTCTAGGTTGTTTTTAACTGCTGGTGCATCGCAGAAATTTCTGCTGCACAGAGCTTATTTTTGGAGCTTATATCTCGCAATTTATAAGGAATTTGGAAATTATCAAAACATGGAAATTGTAGCCCTTTGCGTCTAGTTTCAGGAAATATAAACCATTCATCATTTGGAGATATATAAAGAAAGTAACGATAGATTAACCGAAGCCTGGTACTGCTGTTGTTTTCTGGGAAGTGAAATTTCTGCTGCACAGAACCGATTTTGGAAACTTATATCTCGTAATCTGTAAGGAATTTGGAGATGGTACAAAAATAAAAGTTGTAGCCCTTTGAATCTAGTTTCCAGAAATATAAACCATTTATCATTTGGACATTTTTATCAAAAGTTACGATCGATTAACCGAAGTTCGGTACTGCTATTGTTTTCCAGCAGTGAGCATGCCAGAAATTTCTGCTGCACAGAACCGACTTTGGAAGCTTATATCTCGCAATATATAAGGAATTATAAGATAATCAAAACATGAAAGTTGTAGCCCTTTGAATCTAGTTTCCAGAACGATAAACCATTTATCATTTGGACATTTGTACAGAAAGTTATGATCGATTTACCGAAGGCTGGTACTGTAATTTTCTTCCTGAAAATAGGAGCCAACTCGCATTTCACACATGCGACTTGCGTAGACAGAATGTATAAGTCCGCAGTCCGACATTTTTATTCGTTTTTTTGATTTTAGAACTTGGTTTTGGGTGATTTCAAAGAGGATTTTCACAAGTTTGAGCTGGGTAAGTGTTCCTTTATCCTGAATCATCTATATTTCGTGATTTCATACTTATTTACGTCATGAATCTGTGAATTTAATTGAAGAAAATGGGGGGTTTTTGGAAAATCTTTCAAAAATGAAAAATAAAGATTTCAATCCGATGTCGGAATTCGATAATTTTTTTATGGTTGAACTCGTTGGGAGATAAGGAAACCGTTGATGTAAAAATTTTTGAGCTTCGAGAAGTGGGCCCGGGGCTCGGGTTTTGCCAATTTCTAAATTCTTGGAATTTTTCGATTGTTTTCGCTTGGGCTTTGTCCCCTCAGTGTATTCTGGCGTATTCGTTCTGATTTTGAATAGATTCGATGCGCGTGGAGGCCAATTCGAGGGGCAAAGGCATCGCGGGCTAGGCATTTAGCCGGTTCGAGGTGAGTAATGATTGTAAACGATGTTCTGAGGGTTTGAAACCTCGGATTGTACATCGTAGTGCTATAGTGAAGTGAGACACGCACTCGATGATGAGCGTGGGGTCGTTTCCTACTGGGGATTGTGACTTGATCTGTCCCGATTGATGATTTTTACCGCATATTTGACTGAAACTTATTTGTTATCATCATGAATTGGGCTGATTGCCATATTTGGGCTTCGTGCCAATTATTTGAACCCTTCGGGGATTTTTATCACTATTTCCTCACTATTTTGACTTATTACTTGAACTCAGTCATGCTGTTTTTCACTGTTTTACAACTCAGCCACTTTTTCTCAATTTTGAGACTTAAATAATATTTTAATGATGTTTTGGGCTGAGAACTACTGTTTTACTATGCCCGAGGGGCTGGTGATGATTTTCTGACTGAGTGCGGCCGAGGGCTAGATGTGAGGATATACTGAGTGCTATGAGGCCGAGGGCCTGAGATACTTTATGTGCCACGAGGTGGCTTGTGACTGATATGAGGCCAAGGACTTGAGATACTTTATATACGCCATGAGGTGGCTTGACTAATATGAGGCCGAGGGCCTAGATTTGAGGCCACGAGGTGGCTTGATATTGCGGTTGGGCCGTAAGGGGCCCCTCCCGGAGTCTGTACACCCCCAGTGAGCGCAGGTACCCATTGTGATGTGAGATATAGCCCGAGGGACTGATATTGTACTATGTGATAGCCCGAGGGGCTGATACTGTTCCATGTGATTTCCCGAGGGGTTGGTATTGTTCTGAGATTTGAGCCCGAGGGGCTGGCACTGTTCTGCGATATTGCCCGAGGGGCGGATTTGTTGATACTGAGTCCGAGGGGCGATCTTCTATCTTTTTTCTTACTTCATATTATTTACCTGAAAAATTACATGTTTTACCTGTTGAAAGGAGATTTTACTTGATTTCTCACTGATTTACTTTTTTCAAATGATGTTTTACTGCTTCATTATAGAATGCCTTGTGCTTACGTGCTTTCTTTCTTTCATTCATTATTTATATTTATTACTCACTAGTTCGGAGTACTCACATTACTCCCTGCACCATGTGTGCAGATTCAGGCGTTGTTGGTTCCGCTCCGGAGTGCTGACTCCTCCCGTCCAGACGGTGATTTAGAGACTACGAGGTAGCTGTTGGCGTCCGCAGCCCCGTATCTCCCTTATCTCATTGTTTCTATGTTCTTCAAACAGTTGTGCCAGATATTGTATTTAGTAGACTTGTATCAGGATCCATAGTTGCTCATGACTTGTGACACCCCGGTTTGGGCTGTGTCGGGATGGTTTCTATTATGGTTAGCTATATTTTCGCAAATTATTGCTATTAAATCATGCTTATATTTTTTTCATGTTAATTAACTGTTTAAAATGAGATTTTGGTTAAATTGGCTGGCCTTGTCTTCACGAGAGGCGCCATCACGACCGAGTTCGGGGTAGGGGTCGTGAGAACTTCATACAACGTCTTGCTTGGAAGGCCTTGGATACATGAGAATAAAGTGGTTCCATCTAGCTACCATCAATGTTTGAAGTACTACGAGGGAGAAGTTGAGAAGAAGATAGTTGCTTATGACGAGCCATTCACCGACTCTGAATCACACTTCGCCAATGCAAAGTTCTACTTGAAGAACCGAATTGTGAAGGAGCTAAAAGCTGATGATGTTATGAAAAGCAAGAATGACGAGCTCATGACTAAAAGAGTTGAGGTGACTGCTGGTAAAGCCAAAGCTATTATTGAGGAGGTACAACCTAACTCGAATAAAAATTATAGAGGGTATACTCTGTCTTATGGAAAGAAAGTAACACATGCGCTCCAGTATGTCCCTAAAAAGAAAAAAGATGAAGGTGAATCATCTAATCTACAAACAAACATGCTAAAGGGATTAACTCTTCCGGTCAAACGAATTGAGGTAGTAAAGTTGTCCTCAACTCCACTTGCAGGGTTTGTGGCCCAAAATCATTTGGAAAATGTGGCACTCCCTACAAAGCGAACAGATGAAGGGTTTGACCCTAATGCTTAAAGGCTATTTGCAAATGCTGGATACAATCCTTATGTGCCATCAAGGTTAGGGAAGCTACCATTAGAAGCTTCTACGAGGAAACCACGTGAAGGTTTGAGATACAAACAACCGTCACTAGTGCGCATCTTTAAAAAAAAGGGTGACCAACAATTATATCACTGTAGAAGACAAATCTATCGCTTCTAGCAGGCCTTCTGTCTTCGATCGACTTAGAAAATCATATGTGAGGACTTCCGTATTTGAGAGATTGGGTCCATTAAAGAAGGGAACAAGTTCCAGAGAAATTATTAGAGCATAAGACACCTGCTTCGCGCAGAATCCAGAAGATCTCTAAGGTTTTCCAAAGTTCGGTTCCTTATAAAATGAGACGACAAACAAAACTTGTGGTTTCATGCAAAGATGTACTGAAAGTAAAGCCATATCCTGTGGTCTTCACCAAGGAATGCGATGAAAATGATGAAGTGTGGGTTCTTCGTATCATGTTACTACACTAGGTGAGAATGGTGATTCATCTCTAATGGAAGATGATGAGAAAGTGGAGGACGTTTCACTGTGTTATCACATATCCTTCAACGATAGGGACCCTCAAGAAGATGAAGATGCAAAAGATGCTCAACCTGAACTTGAAGAAGGGGTGAAGACAACAGTTGATGCCTTAAAAGAAGTTAACCTTGGCACTGACGAAGAACAAAAACCCACCTACCTAAGTGCTTTACTGAAGTTGATAAAGAAAGCACTTATATTGAGTTACTCAAGGAGTTTAGGGATGTCTTTACTTGGAGTTACAAAGAGATGCCTGGCTTGGACCCTAAAGTAGCAATCCATCACCTTGTAGTCAAGAATGGCACTCGTCTTGTTAAGCAAGCTTAAAGGCGCTTTAGGTCGGACTTGGTTCCCCTGATTGAAATCAAAGTTAACAAACTCATTGAAGTTGGATTTATTCGTGAAGTTAAATACCCAACATGGGTTTCAAGTATTGTCCCTGTAAGGAAGAAGAATGGCTAGATTCAAGTGTGTTTTGACTTCAGGGATCTCAACAATGTGTATCCCAAAAGATGAATTCCCGCTTCCTATTCTAGAGCTGATGATCAATGCTACTACTAGGTACGAGGCAATGTCGTTTATAGATGGTTCGTTGGGCTATAACCAAATTCACATGGAACCAAAAGATGAAGAGCTTACTGCATTCTGCACCCCCAAGGGTATTTATTGCTACAAGGTAATGCCTTTTGGCTTGAAGAACGCTGGTGCTACTTACCAAAGGGCTATGTAGAATGTTTTTGATGATCTTCTCCACAAGAATGTCAAATGCTATGTTGAAGACTTGGTGGTAAAATCGAGAGAGAAGAGCGACCATTTGAAAAACCTGAGAATGGTGTTTGAGTTGCTCCGGAGGTACCAAATTAGGATGAATCCGTTGAAATGTGCCTTTGGATTTACTTCTAAAAATTTCCTTGGTTTCATTGTCCGACATCGAGGGATCGAAATTGATCAAGCCAAAGTGGATGCCATTTTGAAAATGCCTGAGCCTTGGGATATTCATGAATTGAAAAGTCTGCAAGGAAAGCTAGAATTCTTAGAAGATTCATCTCAAACCTAGCTGGGAGGTGCCAACCATTCAGTCACCTCATGAAGAAAGGCGTTCCATTTCAAGTGGGACCAATCTTGTAGTAATGCCTTTAAAATTATCAAAACTTACTTGATGAAG
The DNA here is from genome assembly GCA_002018475.1 of Nicotiana obtusifolia. Lineage (NCBI taxonomy): Eukaryota > Viridiplantae > Streptophyta > Magnoliopsida > Solanales > Solanaceae > Nicotiana > Nicotiana obtusifolia. Next base: position 14,521 of record MCJB01052497.1, on the reverse strand, counting down.
CCTCCAGTTTTGGCAGCCCCTATACATGGAAAGCCGCTGATACTGTATATTTCAGCACAAGAAAGGTCTATTGGAGCGTTGTTGGCCCAAGAAAATAGTGAAGGAAAAGAAAACTCCCTTTACTCCCTGAGCAGGATGATAACACCAAATGAGCTCAATTATTCGCCAATCGAAAAGTTACATTTGGCGCTAGTATTCTTAATCCAAAAGTTGAAGCACTACTTTCAAACTCATGTCATTTGTTTGGTTTCTAAAACAAATCTCATCAAGTTCGTGATGTCAAAACCTGTCCTTAGTGATCGACTAGCGAGGTGGTACCTCTAGTTTCAACAATTTGAAATTGTGTACATCCCTCAAAAGGCTATAAAAGGACAATCGTTAGCAGACTTCTTGCCAGATCACCCTATACCTGATGATTAGGAGTTAACTGACGAACTACCTGATGAGGACACAATAGTCATTAAAGTTCAACCTCCATGGAAGATGTACTTTGATGGTGCTGCACATCGCAAAAGAGCTAGTGCTGGCATAGTATTTGTCACCTCTTAAGGCGAATTTTTGCCTTATTCCTTTACGTTGACACAACTCTGCTCTAACAACGTTGCTGTGTATCAAGCATTAATACTTGGGCTTGAAATGACTATTGATATGAAGCGGTTGCAATTACAAGTCTTTGGTGACTCCCAGTTAGTGGTCAATCAGCTTTTAGGTAGTTACGAGGTCAAGAAACCTTAACTACGCCCTTATCATAGTTCTGCTAAGAAATTGATGGGATGGATTGGTGATGTGATTATTCAACATGTGCCTAGGAAAGAAAACAAGAAAGCTGATGCTTTAGCTGCCCTAGCTTCATCGCTAACCCTGCCTAATCAAGCGCAAGTTACTATTTGCCAAAAATAGGTAGTACCGCCGCCAAATAAGGGTGAAAGTGAAGAAAATGAACTCAAACATCTTGTGGCCGTTTCTGAAGCTGAGAAGGAAGAATGGAGACAGCCCATCATCGACTACTTAAGCTATAGGATACTTCCAGAAAACCCGAGGAGAAGGATAAAATCCATCGCCGTGCACCTCACTTCCTTTACTACAAAGATACTCTATACAGAAGGTCATTCGAGGGAGTACTCTTGTGATGCTTAGGGAAAGATGAAGCACTCCAAGCTTTTCCAGAAGCACATTCTGGGGTATGTAGGTCACACCAGTCTGGACCAAAGCTCCACTTTCATATAAAAAGGATGGGATATTATTGGCCAACGATAGTAAAAAGATTACTTGGACTACGCTCGAAGATGCAAGGTTTGCCAATTCCATGCGAATTTTATGCGTCAGCCTCCTGAAGTGTTGCACCCGACTGTTGCATCCTGGTTGTTTGATGCTTGGGGATTGGATGTTGTTGGACCACTGCCAAAGTCCTCTGGTGGGCACCTATACATCTTAGTTGCAACTGACTACTTCTCAAAATGGGCTGAAGCTGTGGCTCTTAAGGAAGTAAAGAAGGAAAATATTGCAATTTTCATCCGAGTAAATATAATCTATCACTTTGGCATTCCTCGTTACATAATAACGGATAATGGCAAGCCATTTGACACTAGGTTGATGAACAATATTTGTGATCTCTTTGGCTTCAAGTAATGTAACTCTTCTATGTACAATGCTGCTGCCAATGTTCTACCTGAGGCATTCAACAAGACTCTATGCAACTTATTAAAGAAAGTTGTCTCCAAATCCAAACGAGATTGGCATGACCGTATGAAAGAAGCTTTGTGGGCATATAGGACAACTCACCGCAGGCCAACACAAGCGACCCCTTATGCACTTGTTTATGGAGCGTCTTACCACTCGAGCGTCAAATACCTTCGTTATGATTAGCTATTCAAGAAGGGATCACTAATGAAGAAAATGCTCAACTTCGATTAGCAGAGTTGGAGGCTCTTGATGAGAAGAGGTTGGAAGTTCAATAGAGTCTTGAATGTTATCAAGCTAGATTGTCTCGTGCCTTCAATAAAAGAGTTCACCCGAGGTCCTTTCAAGTAGGAGATCAAGTCCTTGCCATACGAAGACCCATTATTACTTATCATAAACCTGTAGGGAAGTTCACTTGAAAATAGGATGGGCCATATGTCGTACAAGAAGCTTACTCAAGTGGGGCTTACAAGCTGGTTGATGCAGATGGCATGAGAATTAGCTCTATCAATGGAAAATTCTTAAAGAAGTATTATCCTTGAAGTTGCAACGCTCCTTGACACATGAGCCTAAACTGCATGTTCCTACACTCCTCGCCCGCATGAATCTAAACTGTGTAAGTCCCACCAAAAACAAAAAGAGTCCGCTAGGTTGAAAACCTCGAAAGAGGCGGCCTAGGCAAAAGTTAGAACATTTAAAAAAAAGATTAAAAAAAAAAGTAAAACAATTACCCATTCTGAACTACAGTATGACTTGATCTTCTTCACCGAGGTACGTAGGCAGCTTAGAGTTTCATTCTGAGTTCAGTCGCATGATTTCAAAAGATACATAGTGCCCCAATCGTTGTTCGAATGAAGTATGATGATGTAATCCATTCAATCAACAGTTGAAAATCAAGCTGAGATACCATTCTTCTGTTAAAATTTGAATCCCATTTGATTTAAAGGGGGCAAGCCGCTATGGTAAATTTGTGCCTTCAATGAAATGATGATAATCTTTTAGGAGGCTACAAATTATTTGCATTGAAGTCTGGGATTCGCTATGTTTTCATGTTCACACAGCTTTCAAGTTTGTTGGTCTTCATATCCGCTTGCTGCCCTAAAATAAAGGAAGAGAAGAGAGACGTCAAAGGGAACACAAGTATAAGAAGAAAGATTGCTTGGCACAACATTTCAAATTCAATAAGACTTGAACCCAAGATATTTGTGAGAATGGAGCTCCTGAATTTCAATTGATAGCAAGAAAAAACGTCTAGTGATCCCGAAGCTCCCATGTACTCTTGTCCACCAGGATCTGTACTCTGACAAAAATAGCTTTTTTGCCGTAGATATAGCTGGGGGAAAGATCACCCTCGCATTGGTGGAATTATGTGACATACAAACTTGCCAAAATCTAAGTCCTTCTTCTAATGAGGCGCTACGAAGGTCATTGTTCAAAATACCAAGACTAGTCTGATAAAACCCAAATTGACGGCTGAATCGATGTGGACTATATGGTTCAAGAATGAAAGAGTTCCCACACCTCAAAGGGAGATAATTAAAAAGGATACTCAAAATAGCAAGGTTCGGACCCCTCCGGCATGGTAGAAGTCCAAGATGCATTATCCGCTTGATGTATGCATTTTCTTGCATTTGTATCATCTAAATACCTTGCAGCGCCTTCTCCGGAATATGTACGCCACCATCAATGGAACATATGGTCCTTTTGGAAGCCCATAGTACGTCCTGAAGTACTGAGAAAGCCAACCGTATACATCATGAATGCGAAAAGAGATCTTGATATGCTTGAGCTGCGAGGACTTGGAGATCATGTTCAAACCATAGTAGATGCTTGCTAGAACTGGGATTGCTATAAGGCCCCCTAAATTTTCGACAAGGAATTTAAGGCTTCGTGGTGTTGAGGTAGACTTATGTGTTTGAAGGTTGTAGAATTACTTTGCGGCAAACTTGTGAGCCGTGGTTCGGACTTTTTGGGTTGAAGAATGCACTAAGGAGTTGATGGAAATTTTGGCAGAAGAAGGTAATTCTGCAGTCTATTTTGCAATTGCAGAACTGTTTTACGGGTAGCATAATGGTCGTAGAGTTGAGCAGGGAGTTGTTGAATTTTGAAAGTTGTTTTGCGCCCATTCTGCGGTCGCATAATTCATTCTGCAGCCGCATAAGTGATCTGCGGGCCGTAAAATGGTCGCAGACCTGACCAGTCTAGCCCAGATTTTTGAGGACCATTTTGTGGTCCAGTTTGGGGACCGCATACCTATTCCGTAGTCAGTTGTGCGACCACAGACCTGATTTCGGAGGGTCCATTTTCTGATTTTTATAACCCAACCCCATTTTAATAAATAGACTTTGTGGCTTATTTTGGGGCAATTATCTGATGATTTTAGAGAGAGGTGACAACATTTTAGAGAGAGAAGGAGGAAAGCTAGCATTTTAATCATCCAATCTTGCACCAATCTTCAAGAATCAAGAAGCCATTCACTAGACCATCATCTACCCAGGTAAGACCTTGTCCTAAAATCTTCATGCAATTTTTATAGGTTTAATTAAGTTATGGAATTGGAATTAGGCCATGCATGTATCAATAGCTTGTAGTATGTGAGGTTAACGAACTAGTTTGGGTAGTTTATTGTTGAAATTGGTTGAGGGAGGAAGGGATTACCATTATAGAGCTTTATAGTCTATTTTGCATACTAGGTATTTGACAAAATTCCTAAGAGAGTTACACCATGTGAATCCTTCTAATTATAATCCGATTTTCACTATCTTCTTATATATTGTTATTGCTAGAAGTGTTGGGACGTTGTAGTAACTTAAGGAAAGCTCAAACAAGGTATGTTGGCTAAACTACTCTCTTAGAATTGAATTCCATAATGTTCTCGTAAGTTTCAAGTATGGTTGGCTCAAGTTCCTAATTTCTATGTTCCGGGTTATCCCTTATAAACTTGACTATTCTGAATGAGCCTTATGTTAAAAGATATATGTTCAAAGTATGGGTTGCATATTATAATGTTATGATTTTGAGTCGTGTTTCAAATGAAACCTAGTATGCCAAATTGTGTGAGAAAAACGTGATATGCTTAAGACTCTTAATTGCTCATACGTGTACCTAAGGTCTTGATTGAAAATGTAATATTGTTGATAATCTATAAAGATACTTGAAAATAAAATAAGTGAATTAGGGATATAGAGTGTGACCAACGTGCCAAGAATGAAAGTTATACATATGGCTAGTGGTGCCAATGAAATAAGATGATGTGAGAAAGATTATGAAATGAGCTTTGATTCAACTGTTCCAAAATTATTTTCTTTTAAAATAGAACGGTGCGTTACTTGTTTATGATTTTAACTTGCGTATCAATTGCCAATCTTTTTACTCCACCCTTGGAAAAAATCTATTGTGCTTAAATTCTTCATTTCTAATGAACTTAAAGTTGTGATTTCCAAAATAGTATATATGTTGATATTTATGGTGATGATCCATTGAAGGAAAGATATGAAAGTGTGGAATTTGAAATATGGCCACAATGCCTTGAATAATGAATCTTGTGAATGGCCAACATTGCCAAGAAAATATTGTTGTTGTGATTGGTTGAAAATACTAGTGGAGACTTATGCAATGTGAAAGATGATGAGGTAAATATATTTGTGCTTTTGTTTCCCTTGTGTGTAAACCAAAAATATTTTTGGGAGTATCATTAGCAAATCGAGGAAGGGTGGGTCATAAGGCCCACACCCGAAATAACACGTACCGGTGTAGGGGTGGATTGTGATGGATTGTGATTATTCCCCTTATTTGGGATGAGAGTATTCCCCTTAATTAGCATGAGATTGAAAATAATTGTGATTTGGAAAAGTCAACCCACACTGCATATGTGGGAAGGCGACCTAGCTGATCGGGTGGAGATCGGACGCCATGTTGTGCACATGGTGGTACTACTCTTGCTAACACTTTTTTTTCCGCATCACATATCGAACCACATTGTCGTGGGGGAATGGCCTAGCCGATCGGGCGTGATCGGACTCCGTGTTACAAATACGATGGTATATCGGTGCTAATAATCTCCCAACCAAAAATATATATTATTTTTATATTTTGAAAATTATCATGTTTTAACTGGGCATTTGGATAGTATTGATTGTGACTTGTTGTTTCTATTGTTTTCCCTTTCTTATATGGGAATTCTATTTTGAAAGAGGACAATTAGCTTTACATACTAGTACTATCCCATATGTATTAACGCCCCTTTTGCCGGGGGCGCTGCATCTTCAAAGGATGCAAGTGTTTCATCAGCGGGTAGCCTTGGTCCTTGTTAGCAGTTACTCCCCTATTCAGCAGGTTTTGGTGAGCCCTACTCTATTCCGGGCATGGTGTCATTTGATGTTGTACTATGTATCTTGAGGTATAGTCGGGGCCGTGTTGCCGGCACTTCCATACTACTCTTCGGTTGTGTACTTAGAGGTTCCGTAGATAGGTCGTGGGTGGTGTTTGATGTGGGGAATTAAACTAGAAATGATGGTATTTGGCAAACATGTTTTTCATTATATCTATAAACTTGTAATATTTTGGAAATTATGAATGAAGCTGCTAATGAAAATGATATGGGAGTTGTTAATGAAATCTTTTCAATGTTTGACTAATGGAGTGCATCTCCTCTTTATTCATGGATGAGTTTGGGTAGAAGGGAATCTAATATGCTTGTCGGCCGGGTTCACTCGGTTGAGCACCGGTCGCGCTCCCCGAGTTCGGGGCGTGACAATTATAAGACTGCATTTCCATGCATATGCCATTATGCTTGCTGTTTTAAAGGTCTCGGGTCGAATGAAATCACCGTCTTGAGAGGGAAATACAAATGCACAAAATCAACAAGATAAGAATGCTGCCAGATATGTGCCTTCTCTCTTTTCATGTCGAACCCCAAGGTTAGCGAACATCATCTCGTCCGCGCTAGACCATGCAACTACTTCTGGTATAGCTCCAGTAGGATTGTGCGTTCACTTCAAATGGGTAGATTTTTTTTCTCCCTCCTTGTTGGAGCAGGTTTATATCTTAAGTCTCTCTTGAACCTAAATTCAATTCACTTGCTAAATGAGACCTTTGGATCATGGCTCTTCCCTTCTTAAAGATGGTTAAAGGCGGTAAACAGGTATCCACAAGCTCGAGGAGTAAATCTTTCATTCTTCTCATTAACACCTGTGAGTTTGATAGTTTCGGCACAACTTCTTCGTAGGGAGAAACTCTAATAGGTAAACCGCACAACTTCTTCGTAGGGAGAAACTCCAATAGGTAAACCGCCAATGGTATGTAGATCCCAAAGAGATATTGATAATTCTCCGGTTAATGTAAGTAAGGTATTTGTTGTGGGACACCAAGCTTCAAGAAATGCTTGCAAGATGTTTGAGTTTCGATCATATGTAAATAAAGAAGCATAGACGGCATCATAAAATTCTTGCTGTTTCCAAAGCCCGTTGACTTCTGGCAAGTATGTCCTCAGCCCATTCCCAATATCCCGGGATATGATTATATTCATCGTGAATTCTCAAAGTATCTCCCCAACATATCTCCCTTTGAATGATACGGCGTCCTAGGCAAGGAAGGGTACTCGTGATATTGAGATTTCATTGGTAAGGAGTCTGAAGGGACCACATTTTGGTTGGCTTTTGGTTGTGCTCTAAAGTCCAATCTACCATATGGAGGGAATTCTGCAAAGGTGGCCACAAATTTGCATATCGACCAACTAGTGGAGGGTAAGTCAACAACCTGGTTATAACCCCTCCATTCTTAGCATCAATTATGAGATACTTGCGCTTCGAGGATGGAGATGTATAGTCTCTAAAGTGAACCATCTCTTTAAAATTGCATAAGCGGAAAAAAAAAGAGATTAGTAAATATTAAGTCAACGACAATTGACAAAAGGAGGAGAAGATTCTAGTCTTTTGTGCTTTAGGCAAATTTCTATATGCAATTAAGAATTTTTCCTTCTATATGTTGTCATGGGATTAATCTTCTATATGTTGCTATGGATTTATCCGTCTATATAGTGATGTGGATTTGGCCGCCTATATGGTAATGTGAATTTGTCCGTCTATATGGTGATGTGGATTTGTCCGTCTATATATTGATGTAGATTTGTCCGTCTATATGTTGATATGGATTTATTCGTCTATATGATGATGGGGATTTGTTCCTCTATATGTTGGTATGGATTTATCCATTTATATGTTGATATGGATTTATCCGTCTATATAGGAATATGGATTTATCTGTCTATATAGTGATGTGGATTTGTCTGTCTATATAGTGATATGGTTTTGTCTATATGGTAATGTGGATTTTTACGTCTATATGTTGGTATGGATTTATCCGTCTATATGTTGATATGGATTTATCCATCTATATAGGGATATGGATTTATCCATCTATATAGTGATGTGGATATGTCCATCTATATAATGATATAGATTTGCTCGTCTATATGGTAATGTGGATTTGTCTGTCTATATGGTGATGGAAATTTATCCGTCTATTTAATGATGTGGATTTGTCCGATTATATATTGGTATGAATTTTTTCGTCTATATGGCAATGTGGATTTGTCCGTCTATATGTTGCGCGGAATTTATCCTCCTATATGTTGTTGTAGATTTAATTATTTATATGTTATGATGGATTTATTCTATGTGACGTCATTAAATTTTTTATCAACTTGATACTCGACGACTTTTCTCTTCTTGGCTTATAAAAAAAAAAAAAAGAGAAACAAAAAATGAAGACGAAAAAAAAGCGCAGTAAAAAAAAAGTTACCTCGGCTCTTTACTTCTTGTGGACTGCAGACAGAGCAATTGATGCCAACTGAATGAAAAGCATGACCTATTTATAGGTGCAATGATGCGGCTCTTAAGATGACTAATAACGATGTGGTTGGAATCCAAGAAGAATTGGATATCCTAATCTGGTTGGAAAGGAGAAGTCCTAGGCGGCGAGAGTCTTCTATTCATAATGGGAAATGCTGTTGTGATTTCATTAAATCACGTGAGCTTGCAACAACATATATTAGAATTGTTGCTTATGTCAGCGACCAATTCCTTGAAATATATATATATATATATAGTAAAGCTATTGATTTTGAAGTCTTTCAAAATGGAAAGCCACGTAACAGTGCGCAGTATTAATTTTGAGAATCAAAATTTAATAGCTTTTACATTCCATGTGATTGAGGCACGTGATTTTGAAATTTAAAGTTCAATACATTAACATTTCATATGATTTAAGTCGAAGCCAGTTCAAGTATACTAATATAAATACTTCAAAAGCCTAGTCTTCTGAAGTCAAAGATCTTGACAAATCTTGAAGTATGGGCATTCGTAGACGATTAAATTTTATTGGATTTAAATTTATATAAATTTATTAAATTATATTTTAAATTAAATACATTTCGGTATAAATAAATATTATGGACTAATATAATTGGATCAATTGTATATGTTCAATTTGTATGGGTTAAATAAATAAGTACAAATGCATTGAGGTAGCCCATTTAATTGACTAAAGTGATGAGTCTACTTCATTAAGCCCAAAATGTCATCTTCCTAGAGGCCCAGTTTGGTGCCACGTGTCAAATGACGTAGCACGCCAAGTCAAACAGAAGAGCCAATGGGACATGCCATGTGTCAAAACGATAAGGCATGCCAAGTCAAATTAAAAGGCCAATGAAACCGCACCACATGTGCAAGTGACATGTTCTGGCCCATCAAATGCGGCCTTGTCACTCTTCAATCTGATTGGTCGGAAAGAGTTTGTTCTTATCATAACTCTTCCCTCCCACAACTATAAAAGGAGTATTCATAACCCAGAAAATACACCAGAAGTTATAACAAGAAGCAAGAAAGAGCTCGTGGATCAAACACTACAAATTCCTCCATAAGTTTCAAGCTTCAAGCAATCAAGTTCAAATTCAACAATCAAGTTCAAGCTCAATAACGAAGAACAAACGAAGTTCAAGCTCAAGAACGAAGTACAAATCAACTTCAAGCTCAACAACGAAGAACAAATCAAGATTCAAGGAGTATGAATTCAAATCAAAGTTCGTGCTAGTTGAATCCAAGATCATCATCCGTGGCTAGATCAAGCTCGAAGGCTCTTGAATTTATATTGAAAAAGTAGAATCAGAGGAACCATAAAGATTGTACACTCAAATATTTGAAATCAAACATTACAATTGTTGCGATATTTTTTTCGGTCTCGATTATTTTCTTGACGCAAATTTATTGTCTACATATACATTTCTATGTTGTATGTAAGAAATGTATAAATTTTCTACACTTTTACAATTACAAAGATATAAATAGTTTAAGTAACGGGCTAAAAATAATCTTTGCCCCATTAATAACCGGCTTTACTGTTTTCAATATGAAATAAGAAAACATTGATAAATTATTTTATTTACTAAATAATTAATGAATTTAGAAGACGACAAACTATTAAAAGAAGACGTTTTGTGCTTTGATTCCTCTAGGATATTGTAGACTTTAATAAATATGTAACAGTAACAATGTTAAGAAGCAGGAAAACGACGGAGCATTTAAATATTGGCTGACAATTATAGAAAATATTTTACTTATGCAAATGATTATAATTTGGGTTATTTCTCAAAATTCGTACTCGTGATAAACATGTAGCCAAACGCTCATATCTTCATATTGTGTACCATCCTTGGATTATAACTAATTCAAGTAATTACTTGGTTTGGCCTTTATATCATCATTCGAATAGGTCATCAAAATGAAAAAAATACGAATTGACAACTTTTGCCAACATATGGCACGAAACATTGACCAAGTATGACTCTTATTTTCCAGAGTCACTTGGTAAATGCTACCTATCCAAACTCAAGTTAAGTCTTGACTCTTATGCTTTGGCACCTCCATGTAAACTATGTATATCTTGGATCAAGCGATCTAAATTGCAAGTTGATGATCCACCTTCACTAACACTTGCTCTTGCGAATTTTGCCATCTCATTTGCCCTCTATAAGAACTCATTTCTCCTCGCTTCCATTAAATCCCTGACCATCTTCTCGACGAGAACTCTGTCACAAGTATCTTTCAAGTCCAACCCCAATTTCCATACCTCCCCAGCAAACCTGCTATTGACTTGTTGGTCAGCCAATTGAGGCCAACATATCATTGGCACTGCCTCGTATGCGCTCTCCAAAGTCGAATTCCCGCCACTATGAGTTAAAAATCCCCCAATGGAAGGGTGTGCCAAAGACCTCTTCTTGAGGAGCCCAGCTGACAATATAACCATTTTCCTTGCGACCCTCTTTCAGTTCAACTTCCAATACATCATCTTTATCCTTGATAATATCAGTGGCGGATCAAAAATTTATAGGTCGTGGGTGCTTAATCTATTTTAGTGCAAAATCTAAGTAATCAAACATGATCATAGTGGATGCTCACGGTCAATTATTGAATTTTTTAAGTATTATTTTTGAATATATTACACAATTTGGTCAAAGACAATGAGTGCTTCAGCACCCATACTTTCAAAGGTAGATCCGCCGCTAGATAAAATCATGCCTAATAACCCACAAAAACTGCTGACCACTATTGACAAGGCCGTGCCAGAACTCTGTCAACTCATGTTTTGTCAATGTAATCAAGCTTCCAAAGCTTACATAAAGTACTGACCTCGATGGTTGCACGTCGAGCCATTTTAAGCAACTCCTGTCTTCTTCCCATAATCCGTCTTTTGATTCTGATGCTAGTTTGTTCTTCAAGTGTGCATGGAGCGGACCAATGGTGTAAAGATTAGGTATATCAACACGAATTTGGTCCAGTATTGGTCCTTCGAGTCCCTCGAACGTGTTGAATATAAGCCCTTTGGTTCGAAGGGTGGTTAGAGTTACGCTCATGACACGTTGGAAAGCTCCTTCTCCCAAATTATCCACGCGGCCAAAACTCGGTAGATCATGTTGGAATTTATTAAGAGATGCATAGTCATGCACGGTCTTAATATAAATGGAGTGAAAGGGAAATGGAAGAAATAATTTTGGAGGGAAATAAAATTTTCAAATTCATAAAGGTTGAAAAATTCATTGTCCCACATTGGATGGGGAAACTTCTTTTAGTGTGTTTATATAGTGAAACACATTATATGATTCTCAAAAGGTTGAGAAAAAGGAAGAACCCTCGCGCCGTCGTCGTCGTCGCTCACTCGATTTCGGCTTCGGACAAATGATCAATCGATAAGATTAATTTTTTGACCTTTTAATTAATTAATGAATCCGAATTTAATTAAATTTGTATTTCCGTTTTTCCCAAACAGTTCCCAACGGTCACCTTCCCAACAGTCATCTTCCTAAACAATATGACTGTTGGAAAACTCCATTCTCAACAGTCATCTTCCTAAACAGTGTGACTATTGGAAAACTCCATTTTTGAACAGATTTTGCACCTGTTCAAACACACTAACAGTGGTCTATACATACCATCTTCTGTGACTCATTTCGTTACAGATTATTCGCAGATTATCAGACAGAAAAAAAATCCTCTTTCTCTTTATTATATTCCAATTTTCCCGCTACTGCTTACCGCCATACAAACAGTGAGTATTTTTTTCTACTGTGAGTTGCAAACGTTACTTTGAGTTCGTTGGAGTTCTGTGATTTGTTTTGCTGCTATCACAGAAACGATTTTCGTTCTATCCTGGGAGGAAGTAACCCATAATCCTTGGCAACTGTGGGAGGGTTATAATTCCTTAAGGAAACACAAGTAATTTGTGGGTTCGGAAAGTTTTCTACTTCATCTATTTTTCTTGTTTCAGAAACCATACAGAAGAACACTGTAATTTTTCCGTTAACAAAATTAAGGAATTATAACCTGTGTGTTACAGTGAACTAGTTTTATTTGGTTTAAAGATATAAAATCTTTATCAAATAAAACCTTATAGTAGTGAACGGTTCGAAGTTCTAAAAACTTCACCAGATTGCTAACCCATAGTTTCTGTTTTAAATCGTGTGTAGTAGTCGGTTTAAAGATTAAAAACTTTACCAGATTGCTAATATTATTTTATGTTATTTTTCAAGAAATGACAAACGGAACAAGTGATGTTATTTCTACGGGGACGGATCAAGTTGGATCTGCCCATGCTGCTGGATTAAATGTTGCTCCTGCTCCAACAATTGCAAAGGCTGAAAAATCCGGTAAATTCACCGGGATGGACTTCAAGCGTTGGCAGCAGAAGATGTTTTTCTATCTAACAACCTGAAGGGTTTGTGGTTCCAGGAAAGGAAAAGAAAGTTTGTAAACTTGTTAAGTCTCTTTATGGACTGAAACAAGCGCCTAAACAATGGCATGCAAAGTTTGATGACACAATGTTGTCAAATGGCTTTAAGATCAATGAGTGTGATAAATGTGTTTATATTAAAGATTCTCCAAATTATATAGTCATTGTTTGTCTATATGTAGACGATATGTTGATAATGAGTAATGATATTGCTAACATTAATATCACAAAGAATATGTTAAGCAGGAAGTTTGATATGAAAGATTTGGGAGTTGCTGATGTAATCTTGGGGATTAAGATCCATAGAACTCCACAAGGTCTTGCACTATCACAATCTCATTATATCAAATCGGTCCTTGAATGATTTAAATATTTAAACTTTAGGGTTTCAAAAACTCCTATTGATATGAATCTTCCACTAAAGAAGAACAAAGGAGAGAGCAAGTCTCAATTGGATTATGCTCGGGTTTTGGGATGTTTAATGTACATCATGAACTGCACTCGACCTGATATAACATGTGCTATTAGTAAGTTGAGTCGGTACACGCATAATCCAGATCAAACTCATTGGATGGCAATGAAACGGGTCTTGGGATATTTAGAATATACTCAAGATTATGCGTTACAATATAGCAAATACCCAGTGGTAATTGAAGGATATTACGATGCAAATTGGATCTCCAGTTCACATGACTCAAAATCTACAAGTGGATATATATTCACTCTTGGAGGAGGAGCTGTGTCTTGGAAATCATCCAAACAAACTTTTATAGCTCGCTCAACGATGGAGGCAGAATTCATAGCTTTAGACAAAGCTGGTGAAGAAGCTGAATGGCTTCGGAATTTCTTGGAAGATATTCCATTATGGCCCAAACCATTGACACCTATCTGCATTCACTGGGATAGTCAATCAGCCATAGGAAGGGCAAAGAATGTTATGTATAACGGTAAGAGTCGTCATATAAGACGAAGACATAAAACCGTTAGGCAATTGATCTCTAGAGGAATCATTTCAATTGACTTCATAAAGTCAAAGGAAAATGTGTCGGATCCACTTACAAAAGGCCTACCTAGAGAGGCAGTTGAATTTACAACAAAGAGAATGGGTCTAGGGCCTATGAAAAGTCAATCATTACGGTAACTCTACCTAGAAGATCGGAGATCCCAAGATCTAGGTTCAAGGAGATCAAACAAAGTAATGAACTACAGTTGAACATTGTCAAAACAAAATGTTGTGATCCATTCTCATGATAAGACAATGTTAGGGAACAAGGATAAAGCATTAAAGCTTTTTAATGATTATCTAATTCTGATACATGTGCTGTCAGAAAATGTAATCAACGGGGTTACATGTTTAGAAATCACCTATGTAAGTGTGAAGTGTAAGCCGCTTCAAGGAGAAGTTAACAAGGCCAAATTCTCTATACACTTATGAAACCAGGAGGTGTTCATGGCTGAAACGAACACAACATTGAGAACCAAAGACGTTTAAGGGTTAGTTGTGTGGCTTATGTTGTCTAGGTATACACTAAAGCTCAACGGTTCAAAGATATCAAAT